>VOQJ01017320.1:0-10910 GCA_015052665.1 Apistogramma diplotaenia | reverse complement strand
TATTTCTTCATTTTATACATAAGCCCTTCATAAATCATGTAGAGTGCACTCTATTTACCAATATAAGCAAAAACATTGCACACAAAACCACCCAGAAACATCGAAATCACTTTTTGGCAGACGATCACTTTTTAAGCAAACTTCTGATCCATCCATCCATCCATCCATCTTCTTCCTCTTATCCGGGGCCGGGTCACGGGGGCAGCAGCCTAAGCAGGGAAGCCCAGACCTCCCTCTCCCCAGCTACCTCCACCAGCTCCTCCGGAGGGACTCCAAGGCGTTCCCAGGCCAGCCGAGAGATATAATCTATCCAGCGTGTCCTGGGTCTGCCCCGGCGCCGCCTCTCCAATGATTTCATTCATCAGAATAAGATTCAGATGAATGAAATCACTGGAGACGAGACAAAGGAAGCAAAATCCGAGGTAAAGCACATGGAGCAAAATTCCCAAACTAAATCAGGATGATAACAGGGATGGCACGGACCCGTGAAGGAACTGAATGGGAACTGCTGGACACAAGAGGGAGGAATAACTCTAAAGCAAAGGGGAACTCGGAACATACTAAATACACTAAAAAGTAAAACATGTGAAACAAAATCTTAAACAAATCAAGAATAATAGAATATTTGAAACAAGAAGAAAGTAACAGACCCGGGACCGTGACACTAAAGACACCATTTAAATCTGGTTCTGTGCCGAGTTGGCTGTTAGGTGGAGACACAACACTGGTAAACATTTTGGAAACAAAATATAAAGAAATGAGGGGCGGCCCAGTTTTTTTAGGTCAGTTTTCTTATTTCCTCAAATATTTCTGTACTGCTCCCTTCGGCCACTTTTACTCTCCTCTCCTTCTTTGACTGGAGTAAGGAGTTGGCACTGATCCATTACAGTGTGTGTGTGTGTGTGTTTAACAGCCATTTAGTGGGACCCCGGCGGCCTTAATTAGTGCCGGAGAACCTCTGTCCCTGACTCGGTCTCTCTCGAGTCTCATTATGCCTCCGAGTGTTCCTGAGCTCTCATTCTGAGGGCCAGTGAAGAGGAGGAGGAAGGAGAAAGTGAAGCATGTGAAGTTGGCAAGAAGGTGAATGAGAGCAAGGACATGGCTCCAAGGAGGGAGGAAAACAGAGAATTCTTCTGGCTCCATCTGGTGGTGAGAAACACACACTGCACCGATAAGGAACCAGAGATTTTTCCGTTTTAGTTTGAAAAGACTTTTGTGCGCCTCCAAAGGAACTGGAGGAGGATGGGGAGACAGATGCATCTGGACCTTCAGCTGATCCATCTACTGTTCACTGAAGCTTCAAAGGTGGTCACACCAAATACTTTAGAACTGTAACTTACTTTCACCTTGTGGTTTTTATATGTGTAAATAAATCACTGCATTGCACAGTACTCCAAGTACCCCATTAGATCATCTGCCCACCAAGAGGCGTGTGAAGAGTTCTTCATACATCGAATTTGCCATTTTCTGCAGTTTGGTGTCACGTCCTTGATCTTTCAGGCCTTCAAAGCAGTTTTTGGGCTGGTTGTCACAGCAACACCGGTGCAAAGGCGAACCTGGCAGGAGGGAGGTTTGAGGATTTGCTGCCACCGAAGTAAATACAGAAATGACATCACAAACCTGTGGCATGAGTGAGGCCGGTCCATCACTACTAAAGTGATAACAGAAACACAGTCCACCCACCCATCATCCACCCATCCTCCACCCATCCGTTCTTTTCAGGGTTACAGGATCAACAAAATAGTTTTACGTCTAATGTTCTTGTTCATGTTTGATCATGTTAAGCGCTGCATATAATAGACATACTGACATAAGACCTCATGTACATTCCAGTTTTCCAAATGATTCCGATTCCCTTTAGTCTGACGAGCTTGAGACTTTTTTGATCGTACATCAACTGCTCAGGTTTAGGCATTACAAACAACTCGGCTAGGCTGTCACCACGGTGACGGTCCCATGTTAAGTTTGCGTTCATGAACGAGGGTTTGTGACTTTCCCGTGTTCTGCTGCTACACTTGGCCATTCAGTTGAACTGAACTGGATCAGCATCACCATGACGACCCCCCCCCCCAAACTAAAGGCTGGGCCACGAGCTTCCAGCTGCAGCACGATGAAGCCAAATTACACTCAGACACACTAGAATACAGAAAACTTTAATGATTCGTTACTTTCCTCATCAGCCGCACAAGCCACTGCCAACATTTAATATATTCAAAGATATAAAAAGAAAAAGCTTTTGTTCTTTTTACATTACTGTAAAACACCAATTTTTTTAAGACAAAACTTGTGAAGGGGTTTTTTTTGCACACAGAACATGTAAACACACAAACATCCACTCATTTACACAAGCATGAAGCCGAGTGTCGATACGGACGTTCGTTTGCCCTGAAACAGGTTTGCCGCTTCAGACCGGAGCTACCCTTCATGGACTACACGCGACGGAGGAGGTTTCCTCTGGGATCATTCTATCAGGCTTTTAACCTGATGACTGGGAAAAAAACGTGATTCAAATAATAAAAGCTATAAATATTTAAAAATGAGAGGTCTGTGACAGTGCTCGCGTTGTTGCTGCCTCTGACAACAAGCTTGGAGACAAATTCTAAAACACAATCTTAGGAACCATTCGTGAAAATTATAGTGAAAGTAAAAATTCTTCCCTGACGTTCGTTCGGAGCCGCCGAACCTCGCGATCGTGTCCTACGTGGCCGAGCGCTCGTACGGGTGGGCGTCGGCGGGGTTCGAGTTCTCAGACGTGACGTGATTGTCTCTGTGGAGCTCGAAGCCCCTCTGAGAGTATTTTGGAGGCTCAGAGTCGGGGGGGAGGTTATGCTTTGAGTGGGGGTCGGCGTGGTTGGGGTGGAGGACGTTTGAGTCGGCGATGAGTTCGGGTGTTTTGTGCGAGGCGTGGAAGCTAACGCCGTGTTGGGAGGGAGCGCTGGAAGAGGAGAAGGCTGCGTGGTTCAAGTGTCTGTCGATCAAACGGGAAGAATGCGAGTTTGCGGGCGGAACGAGACCCCTGCAGTCCGACTCAGAGGGCGCATCCCCGCCTGTCCGTCCTCCCGAGGGCGCATCCCCGCCTGTCCGTCCTCCCGAGGGCGCATCCCCGCCTGTCCGTCCTCCCGAGGGCGCATCCCCGCCTGTCCGTCCTCCCGAGGGCGCATCCCCGCCTGTCCGTCCTCCCGGGGGCGCATCCCCGCCTGTCCGTCCTCCCGAGGCCGACCCGGACGAGTGGAAGTCAGCAGGATGCAGGTTCACGGTGGACAACGTGCTGCTGGGAGCTGCTGTTGAGCCAATCAGAGACACATTACTGGAAGAGGGGGAGTCGGAAGAGGGGGAGGCTTTCTGAGTCCTGGAATCAGTAACAGAAGCAGGAAGTGGTGCGTCATGAGAGTTGACTCCTGAGTACACTCTGCTGCCTGCTGCTGGGGGCGCTCCGGCAGCACTGTTGAATGTATGGAGGTCAACAAGTGGTGCCCAGAAGGAGTTCTGAGTCTTATTCCTGCAGCCCCCGGAGGTAGAGTGAGGATGAGCCGGCTTCTCTTTGGACCAGCCGGCAGCCGAGTGGAAATCAATGTTAGACGAAGAAGTCACAGGGTTCGAGCCAACAGGCGAGTGGCTGGAGGACACTCCCATCACGCTCTCTCTGCTGGAATGTAGAGGTGATGAGTTAAAGGGGTAATAATGAGCGGCAGTGGGAGTCGTTTCGCAGCCGAAAGACGAAGCGGTGCTGACGGGTCGTCGGTGACCGGGGGGATGGAAGTCAGTGGTCATCAACTGTCTCTTCAGCGTTGAAATGGGTGGGATGGCCTCGCTGTCGCCGGGCAGCTTGGCAGCCAAACGGGAGTCCGAGGGGGAGTCAGTGGAACTCAGACTGTGCAGAGCTGGGTCAGCGGAGGTGTGCTGCGAGTTGAGGTCATTACTAAAGGCGGAAGAGCGGCGCGGGCTCCCAGCATCTTTGTGTTTCAGTGGAGGCGGCGTGTTTCTGTTGTACGAGCGGACCGGGCTAGCCTGCCTGAGGAGCGGAGGAGCGTCCCCGCCCTCCTCGCCAACCCTGCACTCCTTCCATCGCTCCAGAGAAGGCGGCGAGTCGATGGAGGTAGATGCGCGATTCTGGGCCCCGACGCCAGACTGCTGCTGCTGCTCGGGGAAGCTGGCCGCCCAGCCGCCCTGCTGTCGATGAGCCTGACTGACGGCGCACGGATCCCGGTAACGCCTTTTTCTGGAGTCCGGCGAGCAGCTGGCCTCAACGTTCAAAGAGGCTTCACACTTGGGTGCAGAGATCCTGTCCAGGTCATTGAGGATGGAGGCCAGCAGGTGGCTGTCAGAGGTCGAGGCTTCGGGAAGTCTTTTATGAAGAAGATCCGTCACGACGCGGGCTGCATCGTGTTCTACCACCGGCTGCAAACCCCCACCGGCAGCCCCCGCCTGCCTTTGACTGCCAGCATTGGGCGTCTTTGTCACTTTGACTGGTTCCACGTCATCGTCCACGTTCTCCACGTCCACCTCGTGATCGCTGTAGCCGTGGACCGCGGCCTTAGACCGGCCCGCCGGCTCGGTGTCCGACCCGTCGGAGCCTCGGTCCAGAATGTCGACGGGAAGCTCTCCGATTTCAGCGTCCAAAACGCCGCTCACGCCGGCCGAGTGCACCAGCGGGAGAGCGGGGAGGTCCGAGAAGTCGACGGTCTGCTGGCTGCTGAGGGGGCTGCTGCTGATGCTGCCGCTGTTCTTGTTGTTGGCGTTGTCACGGCTGCTGTCGCTGTCCAGGGTGATGATGACTGGAGAGCTGACGGAGGGAGACAAGGGAATCACGTTAACAGAAGCACCGCAAACAGTTGTTCTTTCAGCTGCTCCCACCTGCCTCCACCTGGAGGCACCAACCCTCCTTCGATACATCCATAAATAACCAAACATTAAAGCTGTGGTTCCCTTCTTTCCTTGTGCTTTGTGTTGATAATGCAGTAAGCGTAGAGAGAGCACTTTGTGAAAGGAAAAAAGGAAACGAGCCGAACAATCCAAACACCCGGCAGGTGGCAGATCTGGTAACGCCTGTTCTCCATTTCATGCTTTAACCTGCTGCTGTGCTGAACTCTGAACTGTGGCAATAAAATCAGCCTCTTATCAAGCTGTTACTTTACATGACGTTTATAAATGAAGCCTTCGGAATGATCACAAATCCATTTAACATCCGTCTGAATAAAGGAGGAATTCCCCTGAAACATCTCAGCAGCAGGAAAATCACAACCTCGGTAATGAAGCGATGCTTTCCCCTGGTGTGTATGAAACAATGAGAACAGGTCTTCTTGTAGTCCAGGTCGCAGGTTCAGAGCAGCCGGACTCTCTGTGCACCGAGGTTCTTGCTCGCTCAGCTAAGCACATCGAAGGCAAAGCAACAGTGATCAGGAAACCTTTAGACCGTCGGAGCTTTCTAGAGGCACGAGGGTCCACAAAGTCCTTTGAGTACACATGTGGGATGAAATGCCAAAGATTCGTAACGTGGATCTGTAACATCTCGCCATCAGGTAACCAGTGAACCCGGCAGACCTGTGTTCAGCTAATCTGGATTTATAATCAATCTAATCAACATCAAAATGCATTTAAAATACACACCAAATCTACACCGTTGATGCAAACGAACATTCTGGTACCTGCTCTGCTGAGCCTTGCGAGGGCGTTTCCTGCGCCGCTTGTGGGCTGAAGGCTGCGCCCCGTCGGAGGTGATGGTGCCCTCGTAGATGATCTCCACGCTGGGACTGCGGTTCTCTCTGGACCTCCGGCTGCTGCAGGGGAGGAGCACAGGGTGGAGCAGAAGAGTGAGAAGCTGCAGCCGACTGCAGTGAAGCACCTGAACTACAGGAAGTGACCTAAAGGCTCAGCGGGCACACACACAGTCATTAGATCAGTTTTATATCAGGACACTAAGAGGAGAAACTACAGGAAACAGAAAACACACATATTAAATTTGATTAACGGAGATTATTTGTTCTTTTACACTTAAAACTTCACAAGAAACAACAGAACAGTTTTTATTCCAGCAATAAACGGCAGGTCCGACTGTACCCCGAGAGTTCAGTGGGTCACTACTACTATCTGCCAGTTTGTTTGTGATAAAGGAATCACTGAGCATTAAACCAGCTGTTCCTCCTCTGCAGCGTCTCCTCCAGGTTGCACCAGCTGATGGAGTTGGCAGTTGGATGCTTTAGAGGCAGAACCAAACACAAGCTGTGGAAACGTCACCGTCTGTGACCTTTTATTTAAATTTAAACAAAGGAAAAAACTTCCTCGACTCCCGTTTTGCTTACATTTGACTTGACTGTGTTACTGGATGCAGTGCTGCTGTTGGCACAGAACATGTCATCAATGACAGAAGCTGAGGAAAATGCCCTTTAACTGAGGCTACAGAGCCCCTACACGTCAATAATGTTTCACATCTTTCTTTCAGGGCTGCCTGACTGCAACAAAAAACCATGACCACAACTGTTTGTAGCCAATACTGTAATGAGAGGTATTTCATGCAAATTTTCACAGACGTGAGGCTGATGGTCGTGCAGGGAGGCAGAGTGAGGCCCAGGAGACCTCAGGAGTGATGCTCTGCAGCCACGCAGGGCTGAAGCCAAGCAGCCAATCAGAATTCTGTGGCCGGCTTTCTTCTAGTTTGTGACCCGTCTGCTGACTTTATACGGGCGACACGTTACGACCAAGTCACCTGCTGAGGCAGCAGCAACTGAAACTGCACACCTGGATGATGAGGCGTAAACATGATCACCCTGTAGTGACCTTTCATAAACATGTAAAGACCGTCGAGGCCAAGCCGACCGCTATGTCTGACAGCTGAAGGCTGCATCCAAGTAAACAGAGTCATTAAGGCAATTTAGAGTTATAAATGCATCGTCTCTTTTTGATAAAGTGTAACAATAATGAATAAAGTTCCCTCTCACCTCTCTCCGCCGTAGCCACCGCTCGCCCTCCTGTGCCTCTCTCTTCTCCTCCCCCTCTCTCTCTCCCTCCTCCTCCTCCTCTCTTTCCTCTTCTCCTTGCGCCCGCCGCCGCTGCTGCCCGGCCTCCACGTGGGGTCCTTCACGTTGTTGTCCAGGTGCCGGCTCTTGTACTTCCTCTTCCCACCGGGTTTCTCCCCGTG
Organism: Apistogramma diplotaenia; assembly: GCA_015052665.1. Lineage (NCBI taxonomy): Eukaryota > Metazoa > Chordata > Actinopteri > Cichliformes > Cichlidae > Apistogramma > Apistogramma diplotaenia. The sequence goes on along the minus strand of VOQJ01017320.1, from coordinate 3,775 downwards.
GTGAGGGCCGCTGCGGTTGCTGGGGGACAGCGAGGGTGTCGGCGGCGTCTGCGGCGGTGGGGGAGGACGCGGTGAGGACGAGGAGTGGGACGGAGAGGAGACGGAGGAAGTGAGAGGGGACACCTGGGCACAGGGGTACTCCCAGCTGGAGTCCGGCGGGCTGGGCGACGGCAGGGAGCTGGAGTCGGCGCTGGAGTCGAAGGGCGACGGGGAGCGGTGCCGCATCATGGCGGGATAAATGGAGCGGTTTGGGTTGAACAGCGTGCCGCTCTTCAGGTGCCGGTCGTTGCTCCGCTCCCGCTTTCTCTTCCTCCTCTTCTCCCTCAATGCCTCGCCAGCAGACTTCTTGTCTCTCCAGCTCCCCACCTCCCGCCGCTGCTCGCTCTCGCCGGGCGTTGCCGGGCTGAGCGTGCAGACGGAGCTCCTGCTCTGACCCGAACTCCCTGACCACGAGCGTGCACGCGAATGCTGCCCTGCCTCTTCACCGTCTTTCTGCCCCTTGTCCTGCTCCTCTCTATAGGTACCAGAAGTGGAGGGAGGGATCATGGACAGGTAAGAAAGAGGAGGTGTGGCAGACGGGGGAGGAGGAAGCTCCTCCACTTTCTTCTTCTTCTCCTTGTCCTCCTCCTCTGTGTCAGAGGAGAGTTGCACCAACTCTGGCGTCCGCTCGGCGATCGGCTTCTTGTATCCAACGATGAGACACTCCTCCTCTTCTTCCAACCTCTCTCCTCCATCCTGATTGGCTGCCTCTGGCAGGGCAGGGCTGAATGAAGATGAAGGCTCAGCGGTCGAGTAGGAGGGGCCTGGCGTTTCGTCATCCCAGCCCGACAGGCTCAGGACACTTGCTGTTTGGATGATGTCATCATGAGCACTTGCGTCCCTCTCCGGCCGCTCCTCTGAACCTCCTCCTGCCCTCTCCTCGTCCTCCTCCTCGGAGATGGCGATGACGGAGCTGCCCTCTGATGAGCTGCTGATCCCATCCAGCTCCACTGCAGCATCCGGGGGCTCGTACACCGCCTGCAGGTCGTAGTTGTCGAGGCTGAGAGGCGAGCGGGCGAAGCTGACCAGCTCGTGCATGAAGTGCTCAGTGCGTGCCAGCAGGAACGGCCGCAGCTCTTCTTCTATGATGGGTGTGTTCTCCAGGCCGTAGCGGGCGAGCCTGGCAATGATGATGCGCTGAACAATGTCGACTAGAGAGGTGTGCGAGCCATACAGCACCGTGAGCTCCCGCCGCAGCCAGGGGCGGAGCCTGTTCAAGTGGGCGGGGTTCTGACGGAAGCTCTCTGCTGTGACATCACGCTGCCATTGCCTCTCGTTCTCGTGTACTCCACCAACGCCACGAACCCGAATTCCGCAGCGATAGAGTCCGCGCCGAAAAGCCACAGTCTCTCGTTCCCTCAGTCGCCGCACGGTTCCACCTTCGCGTTGCAGCCGCTGCCTAGCAGCCAGGCGAGTCATCAGCTGCCGTGACGCCCGGTCATTAGGGGCAATGGGTGCCACCGCCCCTCCAAGACCCGTCAGTCCTTCAAAGACCACACCTCGCTCTGCCATTTCAGCCCCTCCTCTTATTTCCTCCCCGTCTTCACTATCCTCGGTGACAACTGGGGGATGAGGAGGAAGAAGAGAAGGAGAATCGAGGTACCACTCCCAAATGCCCGGCCTCTCCTCCGCCCTTCTGCCTCCTCTTTCCCTCCGCCGCCTCCTTGTGGTAGTCTCGCCCGTCTCTGACACCCGGTGCCTCCTCAACATCAGTCTCATCTGGTGGCTGCTCCTGGCGGCCGATGCCATTGCCGCCACCATTGCCACAGTGGAAGCCACACTGCTGCTGGCAGGTGTTGGGCGCAGCGAGTACTCCTTGAAATCATCTTCAGCATGGTTCCGGTGAAAGATGGAGGTGAAGGGCTGCTTGCAGAGCGGACACTCCGGCTTCTTGTGAGACCACTCTTGAATGCATGGAAAGCAGAAGCGGTGCTTACAGCGATCCAGGTATGCCAGTTTGTTGAAGCGGTCCAGGCAGATTGGGCACTTGGAATCCGGCGATGCCTCCTCTGCCGCCATTATAGGGGGCCTTGCTGACGTTGAGGCAGAGGATGTAGGCGGAGACAGGGATGAGGAGGTGGTGGCGACGGAAGGGGGGGCAGCAGCTGAAGATCTGCTGGCATTCTTCCTCCTGCTGCTGCTCTCCCGACCCCTCTGCTCCTCCTCTTCCTCCAGCGGAGCACCACGTCCCGCAGCACCTGCAGCTGCATTGTCACGGCGACGCACACGCAACTTCATTCGCGTGGGCGCCATCACCTGAAAACACATGACACACAAAGAAGACTGTCATTATTAAGCCTTCAGGATACACATATGTGACATGCCGGTGAACCAAAAGGTGTCACGCCTGCTGAGAACAGCAAAGTCCTGGATCACAAACTCATCCAGTGACCTGCTGTAACCTTAAAGTGCACGAAATCTGTGGCACTAATGCAGCTAGCAGCTACGGCTCCTATTACTCTTCACATTACTGTCCACTTGATTTCCTGCTTTGAATATTTTGGTCTTCTTTATTGAAAAATAACCAAGCAGCAAATTAATGCGACTTATGCCCTGTTTCGTAACACACTGTTATCGCACTGATGTTCATCCTGTCCATTAGCGTGCTAACTATAGCTAGCTGAAGCTTTCTATGAAAACAAAACATGGCGCTCCTATCAGAGCCTCTCTTTGGCTCAATCATCCAGCTGTTTAGACTTCCAACTGCACGAGCCTCCCACGCGGAGGGGTGTTAGTAATAATTCACGCAGTGACCGACACGGAAGGACTCCCGTGAGGTTTTTTTTCATGCTAGGCAGCAGCTAGCTGTTACCTAAAAGCCTCCATCTGGTTTCCTGCTTTTACTTTTAAAGGTCCTTGTCAAAAATGTCGTTATCTTAAACTAAGGATGTTATTTTAACAGTTTACTTACACACTTTAATGTTACTGACGCTCGTCGTTGCCAAAAACCTAACAAGCTAACCGAAGATAACTGCTAGAACAGGCACGCTCTATTAACCTGTTAGCATTTAGCAGCTGACTGTTATTTGTTACCATTCTTGATGAAAATATGCGTTTAATATCTTGCTTTCACTCTTTAGGTCTTCCAGTATAACAGCATTGAAGTTACCGAACATTAACGCGTTTATTTGATTATTGATAACGCATTTTGACAGTACCGATGCGCCAGGCTGCTACCAGACTAACATGCTAACCGAAGGTAGCCGGTTAGCACATGCTAACGCGGTAAGCGCCGTACCTGAGCTGAGGAAGCAGCAGGCTCCACGGGTCGCTCCTCATCCGGACTCTTTCTCCTCCTCCGGGCCGAACTCCGCGCTTTCAGCGGCATCCGCCGACGGTGATCTCACCGATGCCCCCAGATGCTCCGATCCGTTCAGACACCGACTGCCAAGGGAAACACACACACATCTGTCTGCTGCTGTCCTCCGAAGCGACACCGTTCACAGCTGGAGCAAGAAAAACGCCGCGGTGCATGATGGGAAATGGAATGACCGTCAATATTTTTTCATCTTCTTCTTCTGCGATTGACACCAAGAATACTGACACCTATTTGGGTGGGGTGATGGTACGAGAGTGCAGCACGGGGCAAGTATTCACCCATCTGCCTTGACACGCACACAGGACAGTCAGTTTCCTCCACACCAAACTCACTCATCCATGTCTTTGTGGACCTGCTTTGTGCAGTCATGGTGGAACAGGACGCAGCCATCCTCAAACTGTTCCCACAAAGTTGGGA
>VOQJ01017319.1:0-16779 GCA_015052665.1 Apistogramma diplotaenia | reverse complement strand
AGTTAATCTGAGCATTAAACCTTACTTCAAATGTAATACGATAAAAGCTGCTTGTGTTGTCGTTGGTTAAATGAAAGTCTCTGAACACGAGCAGACAGGAGGAGGCTCTTCACACCACACACACACATATACAGTGTGTGTGTGGTGTGCACACAGGTGTCAGTGGGACGTGTTACAGGTAGTGATGGACTCTTACCTTGTAAATACTGAGACGCCACATGTGAAGCTTTCCTAACAGGAGCCTTTTCCAAACCCGGCACAGCTTCTCTGTAAATCCGTCCTGGTTCACACACTTTAACAGTGATGCGTTTAACAGAACACCAGCCGCGTGTGCTGTTTCACGCCTGTGACCCGTGTCTCTGCACCACAGTAAGTCACGGAGGGTGGCGGTTAAAGGCGTCAATCTGTCCGTAACAGGAGCCGAAGGTTTCTTGAGACCATAACAGACCTTCACTGTACAAACCATAGCTATACACCGAGTGTGTGTCCCGGTAACCGTGAATTTAAAGACTTACCAGATTAATGAACGAGCTTTGGTTGCAGCCTCCGCCGGAAGTGGCTGCAGCTAACTGTGAGCTAGCTTCCCCCGGGAGCCTTTGAATTGTTTTTGAGCCGCGGTGGGAGCACGCAGGGGGCCGGGCAGGGAGTTCAGGGAAAAGGAGGAATTCTGGAGGAAAAATGTGAGTGTTTATGTGTTTGTTTGATTAATCTTCAGGAAGTTTGAGGAAGTGCTGCGCTCAGATCTCCGTTTACAGCTCAGCAGCGCTGCTAAGTTGAACTTTAACGTCAGTCAGAAAACTTTGAGATTTAAGTTTGTTGAGCCAAAACGCGTCTGTAACGGCTTATGATCCTGTAAAACACCAAACCGCGGCTGGACGTCACCGTGACGGAACCAGACGGGCCCGTGCCGTCTGTTTGGCTCGGTTCTGTTCGTTTTGTTCGTTTTTTAGCTGCTCAGCTAACGGCCGTTAGCAAACACACGGCAGATGTGTAGCAGTGTAAAGAAAAGGCCTTCAGATCGAGTCTACAGCGAGGACAGAAACCAGGAACATGAACTGAGATCATCTTTCTAACAGCAGCGCGACTCTCAGGTAACAGGTGCTTTTGCACAGGTAGGTCCGCCCCGCCTCTGCCCGTGAACCCCCGCTGTGACACCGAGCCCACTGTGATCCGTGTATCGTCCCTCTGCTGCAGTGATTGATGGAGGGCAGCGGCCCGTTTGGCGACTCTGGGTCTCCAGAGTCCACCGTGACCTCCCTGCTGTCCAAGTCCGGTCACCTGCGGAGCAGCCTGCGGCCGCACCGGCACGGCGCCGCCTTCATGTACAGAGATAAGGTGTGGTGGGTCAGCAGCCTGAACTCTAAACACCATGTTCAATGTTTTCAATGTTTATATCTTTGTTTATTTTTTACATTAAAGTTATAGTTCATGAGAAAAAGAAGTATTAAGTTAATCATTTAAAAAAGGCAAATTTACAAGAGGAGGATCATTTACATGTATGTGGCTGTTCTCTGAGACAAAAACAGGTACATTCACATACAAATGCATATATGTAAGAAAAACTGTCCCAGTAGATTCGTAAAAAACGGCAAATTGACAAACACAGGCAGTGAAAAACTGTCTGAGGCAAAAACTGGTAAAATTATGAAAATGTAAAAATCTGAAACTATAATATAAAAATGGTAATTTTTATTTTAAGCATCTTTTTAATAACAGAAGAAAAAAGCTTGACTTTTCTAGGTGAGGTTGGAAAGAATTTCACTCGTGGATCAATAAACATTTGGATGTATTAATCATGATGTTCTAATCATGTTTTATTGATCATGTGTGTGACTTTATTTCCACTTTAACCTTAAAAAACATGATTCTAAGTTGTTTCCTCTCATGGTGACTTTAACTGCGAGGCCTTCAGTGACACATGGGTCACTCAGCAGTATTCAGTGTTGTCTGCGGTGTCTGAGCGTATTAAACCAGGACGTCCACACTGACTGCAGGAGTACGACTCGGCCTCGGCGGCGCTCGACGCTTACATCGCCGACTTTGAGAGGAGTTGTGAGGTCAGCGGGTCGTCGGTGACGGGGAAGCTGCTGCTGCCGCAGACCACGCCCTCCACGCCGTGCAGGCACAGAGTGGGCACGCTCAGAAACAAAGACGGTAGGTCGCCGCTCGTCCTTCTGTGGCTTCGATTATCTGAGTGATTCATCGTTTTTCTCTTGTTTCAGTTCTCAGGGAGCGTTTGACCGACAGGGAGCTGGACTTCCTGGAGCTCCCTGTCAGCTTCCTCCATCACCACGCTAACCGGGACAGACTCTCCATGACAACGGATGAACTGCTGTCCATCCCTTATGATGGCTCAATGCCCGTCACCCACACCACCGCCTTGATCCAAGGTCTGTAAGCACACAATACTTGACCTTTAAAGCCCTTTTTTCTGCTCTTAGATCTGTGTGATGTCACAGGGAGGGGATGTCCCTAATATGGTCAGGGAGAGTCTAAGACTGAAAGTGTGGAGCTGGAAATGAGCTTAATTGGTCTTTAAATGCATCATCTGCATCATAGCTTCAGTAAACAGACCAGGAACAACGCACCTCTGCTTTAACGCGCCGTCTTTGAACGCATCGCCACATTTCACCCTCAGCATTAGATCCTCAGCCTTTCGTTTGCCTCAGTTCCTCACTCATCTCCTCTGCTGATCCAGACTTCCTGTCACGGTCTGCAGCCCCCCAGCCCCGCCCCTCCTCCTCCAGACTCCTCCACCATCACTCTCTTCCACCTGGGACAGCCAGGAGCTTCAGGTTCGTGAGCGTCCTGGATTGTTAGGGCTGTTTCCTGGTATACCTGAGTCACAGGTTACCTTCTGCTCTCTCCAGGTGCAGAGACGGACCGAAGACCACCACGTTTAAAGCAGGTGTTCACATCGGCAGGTCTCAGGTGACCCTCACTCACTCTTCTGGGCCGTTCTGAGACGGTAGCAGTGTCATGAACTGTTGCTTCTCCTCTTCAGGCATCAGAGCAGGCGCCACCGTCCTCGGCGCTCCACCTCCCTCGCTGGTTCACCAGCACGAAGGCTGATCTGGACTGCTCAGGGATCACCAGCGTGCCTGACCTGATGTACCCCGCCTGGCTCCGGAGGTGTGACCTCAGCGAGCTGCCACCCCCACAGTCAGAGCTGTGGGACGGCCACGGTAGCTTCCTCCCCCTCTTAATTATACACCTGCCCAGCTCACTGAGAGAGTCGGCCACAGTGATGCTGAACACTCAGAGGAAGTGGAGTCTTTTTCTCTGGTGCTTCCTGTTTACATGAGAAGCTTTGGGGGGAAATCAAAGATAGACAGATTGTGAGCTTCTTATTCATCTCCTCACATCATCACGTTCCTCATAGAGGCTGAGTGGCTATGAAAAGGAAGCAGGAGGTTTGTTTGGACTATTCGAACCCAAAGACCTTCTTTGCTCTGAGGTTAATCAGTCAGGTCATTATGAACCCAGTGGAAACAAAGTGTCTTCACACACTCTGATGCAGCATCTGAGGTAATTGTTCCTGTAAGCTATTAGTACTGTTAGATGAGATTGTTTTTCTTCCAGATGTTCCTCCACCTGGAGCTCCCAGAAGCACAGCTCCATCCTGGGTGGCAGAGCTGGAGGAAGACGAAGGTGCTGAGCACACACCTGCACAGGTGAGAAGCAGCTGCAGGTTCCAGCTGTTTCGAGTGTCTGTGTCAGTCAGTGAAGGCTTTGAGTGCTGTCAGGTGTTCCTGCATCGCTCAGGTAGTAACAGGTGTGTGTTTGCAGGCTGACAGCCAGCAGACCCTCAGAGACCTCAGGCTGCAGTTTGCTGAACACATTTCTCTGCTCACTGCAGAGAGGAGGAGCTCGGACCTCGTGAACGTGTACCAAGGTAAACGCACAGTTTCTGTTCATGATGTCAAAGCTCACCTGGTTTACCTGCTTCCTGCAGGTCGTGGTCAGCAGTAACAGCTCAGCTCCAAAACGAATTAGATTCCTAGAGCAAACAGATAAGATGGAGTAGGTCCATCTGTTCTCTTCCACTTTTCCTGTTCGGGGTCGCGGGGGCGGAGCCTACCCCAGCCATCATAGGGTCAGAGGCAGGTACACCTGTGCAGGTCACAGCCTGTCGCAGGGCCCACTCAGAGAGACAGACGACCACTCACATTGACACCTGTGGACCAGTTAACCTGACGCCAGCAGCTGCATGCAAGACAAGATCATCTCTAACAGGAGACTGCTGAATGAGTTCATATCAGCTTCAGTCTTTGAAACCTTTCAGTGCTAAACCTGATGTTTGCTCCCTGCTGTCAGACAACAGGATCGAGTCTCTGATCCAGAAGGCGGATCAGGTGTTGAACTCTCTGTCCCGCGGTTCTGGTCAGGCACAGCGCCCAGCAGATCCAGGTAAAGCCGGTTCAGCTCGGTGTCAGTAAGCAGCTTCTCTTACAGCACAGCCGTGTGTGGTTGTCCTGTAGCTGTTAGCACGAGTACATTGCAGTGACTGATCACTTCTTTGTTTCTGTCAGGGAGTCCTGTGAACTGTGAGGAGCTGCTGCAGGCTTCGCCCTCACACCGTCCTCTGTGAGACTCCTTTACTGCTCTTATTGTATTACCTCACAGTGTAAAGGGCCTGGAGGCTGCTGCTGCTATAAAAACAAAACTAGTTGAACTTGGTTCTGATGTGGAACGACTCCACGCTGACTCGTGTGTGTGGTGCTTTGGTCCTGCAGAGCCTCAGCAGCAGGAGGCCCAGAGCAGCTGACTGACACAGGACCACAGGTAGGTTTCTCCATCTGAGGTTAGCGTTGTTTGTTCTGTGCTAACATCCGGGAGAGGCTTTCATGCTTTTACATGCACAACAGTATCGGATCAGGTCCAGGATTAGAACAGCCCCCCCCCCGTTTGCTCCCCCCCAGGGTCATGGAAACAGCATGTGGAAGCAGCCCGGTCCGGTGGAGGCTCTGAAGCAGATGCTGTTCAGACTGCAGGCTGTGGAGGCGGAGCTTCAGAGACAGCAGGGAGCACCGGCAGCTTTCACCCTGTGTGGGCAGCTGCAGGCAGCAGCAAAACAGGTACGAGAGCCGAGAGAACACCTGTGGGAAAGGTGGATACTAACACGTAACTGAGATCAGTTTAACTTTAAAGAAACAAACACTCAGACTAACAAGTGTTTGTGCTGCAGTGGCCTGATGACGCAGAGCTGCAGAGCCTTCCTGGTCGACCGTCACTGGAGAGGTAACTGACCCCCATCAGACACTGTGGAGCTGAACTCATGATCTGTGCTCACAGTACAAATCCACACAGGAAGCAGAGCAGGGATGTAGCCAGAGACGAGTAGTGATGACAGGTGAAACGGCTGCTGATGGTGTAAAGTGGGAGTGGACTGATGCACTTATGACAGGATGCTAAAATATATTAGTGGGTTAGCGAGGCAGCTGGAGAGTGGGTGTGGAACCATCCTGCAGCCAGCAAAGGGAATCAGGCTCTGCTGTTGGTGGGTTTGACTTTCCTTTAAAAAAATAAAACACTTCTTTTGGTCATTTTTATTTTTAATGATAATACAAAATAAACTAATAAAATTTTAAAAAACTCCTCCAAAATAAGTCCTGTTGTTCCATTTTTAGACTTTTTTTTAGACTTTCCATAAAAGCCTGTGTGAAGCACGCATTCTTTCTCGTGGCCAGCAGGGGGCGACTCCTGGTTGGTGAAACCTCAGTGGACGATGCTCGTGATGATGATGTGTGTGTCCTCCTCAGAGCTCTGCATCACCTGAACCGCCTGAAGAAGCTGGTGGAGGAACCCGGAGAGAAAAGCAGAGAGGCAGAGAAGGACGACGACGAGGGGCGCTACTCTTCCTCATCTGCTGACAGACTCGTCTGCTCTCGGCAGGAAACTGAGGCCCCTGTAGCACCAGAGAGCAGTCATTTAAAACACTAACACCCAGGTTTCACAGCAGAGTCTGGCTGTAGAGTCAGGAAGTGTCCCCACAAACTGATGAAGACTGAGGAAGAGTCAGAGCAGTGTTGGTTTACAGGGAGAGAGGATGAAGGAGGAACAGCTGTTGTATGGATGGACTGTTGTCAGTCAGAAGGCGACTCAGCGTTCAGTCACCAAAAGCTTCACAGGTTCAGTTGAATGTGAAACTCAAAAGAAACGAAGCAGCAGCATTTACAGGAAGTGAAGAGACCGCCGAGTGTCAGACATGTGCCAGTCGCTTCTAACGGAAGCCCAGGTCATAGGTCAAAGTGGGAGTAGGCTCATCGCAGCCCCCTGCTGGCCATCAGGAAGAACGCAGGTTGAAGGCACTTCAGCAGCTTCACTTTTCAAACATGAAGAGATGAAGACGAAGGTGATGAAGTTCAGGCAGCAGTTTCTTTGTGAACCTGCTTCAGCACAGGAAGTATTTTACTCACCTTCAGGTGACGGACACACCTGAAGTCACGTGTTTGTTTCCAGCTGATGTTTGCACAGCTCACATTAAAGCATGTTTTCTGTCTCGTGCTCTCAGGGTTTTTCTTGGTTTAACGTGAGAAATTAGTTTTATTAAGATATTACAGCAGAAATGTGGGCAGATGTTAGGACCAGATGTTGACCCTTCCGTCACCCCCTGCGGATATCACAGTCTCCCCCTTGTGGTCAAAAGTCGCGCTGTGGACGCCGCCGCCGTGTCCCTGCAGGCTGCTCAGGGTGCCCGAGCCCACCTCAACCAGTCTGACCAAACCGTCGCTGCTGGCGACCACCAGCAGCTTCCCCGATTGGCTGAACGCCACCTGGTTGGCGCCGCGCGGCCCGGTGTCCACAGCAGCCGTCGGCGACGCGTGTTTTCGGATGTCCCACAGGTTAACGACACCGCGGGAGTCGCAGGACGCCACGGCGCTGGTAGCTGAGCTGAAGGCGGCGTGGTTGCAGGGGTGACGGTGTCCGAGAAAGGTGGCGGTGCAGATGCCCAGCCTGGCGTCCCACAGAGCCAGGGTTCTGTCGGCGGAGCCGGTGAGGAGCAGGTTGGAGCGCGGCAGGAAGCGGACGCTGTTGACGGAGGCGGTGTGGCGGCGCAGCGTGACGCGGCAGCGCTGCGTGTTCAGGTCCCACAGCCTGGTGGTTCTGTCGGCGGAGCAGGAGGCCAGGAAGTGACCACACGTGTGAAAGGAGCACGCCCAGGTGGGCTGCGTGTGACCAGAGAGCGTGAGCACGCAGCAGCCGCGAGAGAAATCCCACAGCCGCACCTGCAGGGAGAAGGAAGTTCACGTGCCTGAAGGAAACACCTGGGACCACCGAGCAGCACCAACTCACCGTCGTGTCTCCGCTGGTTGTCGCCAGTTTCGATCCATCGGGGTGAAAGCTGCAGCCTGACAGCCAATCAGAGTGACCCTCACCTGTCAGCAGCATCTCGCCCACCTGGAAACACGTTTAGTGACGCCACGAGTGAAAACATCAGCCAATCAGAGGGATAATAAACTGTGTCACACCTTCCTCCCACCTGCTCTCCTTCAGCGGGCAGAGCCCACAGCCTCCAGGTGTGGTCGTCGCTGGCAGAGGCGAGGATCGGTTTACTTGGATGGAGATCGATGCAGCTGATTGGCTTCTGGTGCGCTCTAATGGAGCAGGTGAGGCTAAAAGAACCGGGGCTTTTCTCTGTGTGACAGCTCACCTGCGTCAGGTGAGTCCCGGGCAGCCCGCTGCAGGGAGGAAACTCTGAGTCCTTTGGGTGTCCGGTGGTCTGAGCTGCTGGGTCTTCAGCGCTGGTGCTCCTCCTCCTCTCCGTCCTCACCTGCGCTGGTTTGGGGTCTGCGCTGCTCTGCGGTGTCTCCCTGCGGAGGCCGACGAGCGTCTTCCGCCTCACGGCTGTTTGGTATTTGTCCTCCAGGTGCTTCAGCGCAGGCTCGTAGGACTCCAGATGTTTCTTCAAGTGTTTGAAATCCTCCGTGAGCCTGTTCTTGTCCTCGGAGACTCGCTGGTGCTGCAGCCGGTGGAAGTCCCTCTCCCTCTGCATCCTCACCAGGCTCGCTCCTGCAGCCAGCACCTCCTCCCTGAGCAGCTCCGTCTCTGCGCGCACCCGGCCCAGCTCGCTCTGGAGGAGGTGTCGGTGTGTGAGAGCGTCGGGGATGAAGAAGACCCCCGGGGAGGCAGCAGCTGCAGTCTTCAGGGTGTCTGTGAGCCGTGTCAGCGCGGAGCCGTACCACTCCACCTCAAAGCGGCTCACAGTCCGGACCAGCCCGGCTCTGCGCAGGAAGCTCCTCAGGAAGTCGTCCACCGCCTCAGGGATGCTGCTGGGAGCTTCTGCTGGTTCGGGATTTCTCCTGGACGCAGCTGAGGAGGCGGCCTCCTCTTCGTGCTCCTGCTCGTCTTCCTCAGCACTGTTCCTCTCCTCCTCCTCCTCCGGTCCTTCTCTTCTTCTAACTGACATTTTCTCTCCTCCACAACCGAGCTTCTTGTTTACGCGCTGCTCTGTTGGTAGCACGTTACCACGGTAACCATGTGGCGCCTGCGCATTTCTTCAAGTTCTGTATATAAATATTTTAAATTTATTTTGCATTTGACATATTTTTGAGTGTTTTCGTTTTCTGTTTTTCTTTCAGGTTTATTTGTTTATGGATTATTGAGGTAATTTTAGGCTTAAGAAATAAATGTTTTTCAAATCAATAATTACGAAGTAATCTTTGACAATAAGTATTTTTCGTAAGTGTACGAAAAACTCAGAGTTTATAAAGCAAAAATAATTCTGATATTTCTCTGTAAAGTCATAAATCTGTGATGATTTTTTTTAGATTAAAAGTTGCTGGTTGAGCAGATGCAGCTTTGAGGAAATAATCGGGGTTTTGTTTTTGTTTGTTTGTTTGTTTTACTGCAGGATGTCAACAGCAGAAATGATTTTCCGCATTAAAACATTGAAGTCTGAGCGTCACCGAGAGCCGGGCACAGGTGTACTGTGACGCGCTGACCCTCAGGGGGCGCTCAGGTGTCACGTTAGCGCGTCACATGACGGTCAGGAGGAAACGCGAAGCAGGAAGAGAGTTTGAATTCTTTGTTGTTGTAAATACTTCGGTTTGTGTAAAAGCTGCTCCTCGCACGCACGGGTCACCTTAACCCGGTCTCTCGTTTAGTGTCACGGTGCTGAAACCAAAGAAGAAGACCGAACCAGCCCCCGTTTAAAATCTGCTGTATTTGAGGTCATCTGGATTATCCTCCGAGGTACGGAAATATTAAGTGACGGTTTATGTATTTTGCTGTGACGTAGTGGTTCGGTCTGCAGCCCGTTTAATGAGAAAGATGAAGAAATGTGTCGGAACCGTTTGTTTGGTGAAGCTCAAAAGGAGCTAACGGCAGTAGCTGCCAGGCTGTGATGGACGTCAGTGTTTCAGCACCGCGGCGGGAGACTAGAACCAGCCGTTAATTCACCGAGCAGCGCTTTGAGGAGCGGATCCGTCCTGATGTCAAACTGAATGTTTAAGGACAGGAAGCGTTTGTAGATGAGCTGCAGGGAGCTTCAGCCAGACTTTGAGCAGCTGTAACGAGGTTAATTGTGCTTTATTGTCATATAGCGACATTATTGTTTTGATGTGGATTTTCCACTTAAATCGCCCCGTTCGGGCATCACTGATGTAACCGTGTTACGTTCACTGACTCAAAGGAGCTGCTGTAGCTCCTTCCGCTGTAAGCCACCTGCCTTCTGATTGGCTGTCCTCTGTAAACAGAAGTTCTGTGCCTGAAATAACCAAAAGTCCACTAAAATAACTGTCATGTTGGAACATTATGAACAAAGAAGCAGCTTTTTCTGCTTAAAATAACACGTGGAAACCGGAGTGATCTGAATCCTTTATGTCTCCTGTCACTCCAAACATGTGCCCGCAGGGTCAGAGGTCACCATGGGCTCTGCGGTGGAGAGGACGGACGAACATGTGAGGGAGTATCTGATCTATCGCGGCTTCACCAGCACTCTGAAGCACCTGGACAGCGACATCAAAGCGGACAAGGAGAAGGGCTTCAGGGTAACGCTGCTTTGTTTCCACGCCGCCTCACTGACGTCATCGCCACGTTTAATCTGATGTTTGTGTGTGCAGGTGGATAAGATCATCGAGCAGCTGCAGCAGTTCGTGCAGAGCTTCGACCTGTGCGGCCTGAAGGAGTACTGGCTCTACCTGGACCGGCGCCTGTTCAGCCGGCTGGAGGACGTGTACAGGTCCACCGTGAACAAGCTGAGGATCAGCCTGTACAGATACTACGTCATCAGCACCGTGCAGGTATCGGCTCGTGGCGAACTCGGACATCCCGCCGCCTCTCGCTGAAACTAACATTTCAAATCTGTCTCGTGCTTCCAGAGAGGAAACCTGGAGAAGACTCAGGAGTTTTTCCAGAAGCAGGCGTCGGAGCTGCAGGGGCAGGCCGAGTGGCGCGACTGGTTCATCCTGCCATTCATCCCCTCGCCTGAGCAGAACCCCGCCTTCTCTCAGTACTTCTCCCGCCAGTGGGCCGACACCTTCCTGGTTTCACTGCACAACTTCCTGTCAGTCCTCTTCCAGTGTGTGCATATCCTTCAGCTGAGCACGGCCCGAGGCCTGCTTACAGTTCACGTGACCGATGGTGCTGCTGCTCGGATCCACAGGTTTCAGTCCTTAACTTGATTCTCACCTCAGCCCGTCCTCCTGAGCTTCGATGCTGAGGTCCAGAAGATGAGCAGCCTGAGCGAGGAGAACGAGCAGCTCCGTCAGCTGGTGAGAAAGAGCTTCATCGTTACTCTAGGCTGAATATTAGGCTCCAGATAACAGGTTCATGCCCCCAGAAAGCTTCAGACTGGATGTTTCAGTCACTTTTTAGCTTAAAAGAACCAAAAACATATTTGGTTCCGAAGGTTTATCCCATGTTCTGGTCACTTTATTAGGTACACCTTGTTAGTGCTCCTCGGCCCGTCTTTTCCTCCAGAGCAGCTTTAGTTCTTGATGGCTCAGATTCAACAAGCTGCTGGAAACATTCCTCAGGTTTTGGTCCATGTTGCCATGACAGCACCACACAGCTGCTGCAGGTTTGTCAGCAGCGTGATGTGAATCTGTTCCACGACATCCCGAAGGTGCTCTGCAGGCCCGAGATCTGAGCTCAGTGGGTTCACCGTCAGGTTCAAGGAGCCAGTCTGTGATGATTTGAAGGTGACTGTAGTCATAAAGGGATACTGAAGAACCAGCAGCAGCTGAATCACTGATACCAGGCTTTCTGTGGTGTGACCACACTGTGAGGCTGCCACAGCAGCTCTGACTCATCACATCAGCTGATGTTTCCCAGGCTTCATCATTCCCACAGCGCCAAATCACAGCAAGCAGGCGCTCAGTCAGAGATGCTCTTTGCATACGTTGGTTGTAACGAGCTCCTCGTATTTTGGATGGATGGGTGGATGGATGGGTGGATGGATGGGTGGATGAAACTGCTGCTCACTGCAGCTCTTCTCTTTTCCAGTGTCTGTAAAGCTCAGAGGTGGTTGTTGAGATTCTCAGATCACCGCTCTTCCTCTTCCTCAGTTTGAGCTTCAGCAGCTCATCTTCAGCAAGTCTACCTACATGCACTGAGTTGCTGCTATGTGATTGGCTGATGTCCCTGCCTCACGTCTGCCCTCCTCTCGTTTCTCCTCCAGCTCTTCGCCCTGCAGTCGGAGAGCCGGGACCACCGGGACGCGGGCGAGATGGTCCACCACAAGCTGCCGACGTACGTCCAGAACATGGACCGGCTGGGAGACACTGAGCTGTGAGACTAACATCATTTACTAAGCACAGCAAAGATGGCTGCCGTCCTGCTTAAAGTTTGTTGTGTTGATTTGAGAGAAGCGGCCAATCAGGAGGCTTTCAGTTGTGGGAGCAGTAAGAGCGCTGGGTGGCACTCCACAGGCTCCTCCCTCTGACACGCGTCATTGTGCTGTTGCAGATGGCAGCCATCTTTATTCTTACGATATTCATCAAAGCAGCTTTTAATCCGTCGCAGCTCAAACGCTGATGTTAGCATGCTAGCTTCCTGTTTAGCTTCAGGCTAACACCAGAGCTGAGGTCACTGTTCTGTGTGACTCCATTTATTCGATAAGTGACCTCACATCTTCGTTTTCACTTTAAATCAAAGAAAAACCGACTTATTTTGTATTTATTCACATTAAAATATTTAACTATTTATTGTTAATGCCAACATATTTATGCTGTTGCACTATTTAAACTGTAATGCAGTTTGTTTCTAAATAAACAATTCAGCTGATGAATTGTTCTTTTTTTATTAACCTCCCACTTTACATGTTTACACGCTGACAGAAGTATTAATTAGTTATTAATTAATTATAGCAGACTTTGAGCCAAATAAAACATAAAGCATGGCAGTAATTACAGACAATTAAAGCAGTTTCAGCACAGGGGTCATTCAAGCGTGACCCCAGTAAGTGAACACATGTAAGGGGCCAACAGGCTTTCAGACCTGCTGGTGCTGATGAAGCACCTGAGTGTTGGGCACAAACCTCTGGGTGTGGAGGAGCTCCCAGTGTTGGCATCTATCACATGATGACCCATTTGGTCCTGAAGTGGACTGAACCTCCCAAACTCAGGACCAATGAGGGGACCACTTTTGAGTAACTAAGAACCATGTAGACCCACGAGGTTCTCGACCAGGAACCACTGACTGCAAACCCCCTCCTGACTGAGGAGCTGGGAACCAAGTGGACCCAAAGAGTTCTCTGCTGCCCTGGCAGCAAAGCCTTTATCCCCCTTTCTCACAGGAACCACATGTTCTCCCGAGGTTCTCATGAGAACATGTGGTTCTGGAGAAGCTCTAAAACTGCTGCTCACTTCTGCGCCCCACCAGCAGGACGCAGCCCACAGTTTGAGAAGCCCTTAAATGTGGGAGAAAGGTCACAGCGGAACCAGGAAACGTTAGCAGGTACGTTAGCACAGCAGCTGCTTCGGCGAAGTGGAGCATGATGGGAAAGTTTCAGAACCACTGGTTTGTAACGAGGAACATGATCATGAACCCAAGGACCTGATGTTAACAGGTGTGCTGGCACCAGCCACTGCAGTACAGATGGTTAAAGCCCTCGATGCTGTTGCTGCACACGTGAAGCTGCAGACCATCACATCATCTTAACCTCACTGGACCACGAAACAGGGAAACCCGGAATGTCGGCTGTGTGCCCGTCATGTGGAAGAGTCGGCGGGGGCAGACTGATATCTCTGGATGTTACTTTAACCAGCTAACAAATACTAGCTGCAGAAGTCGTAGGCGGTGTTCTCTGTGCTCCTCAGATTCAGTGTAAACAGAACGTTGTTGTTCAGCTTCCTCGCTTTCTGCCTTCCTCCTCATCGCAGGGACCTGGTGACGAGCCAGCGAGCTGTGAGCAGTGCCAACACTCCTACCAGGAACTTCTTCTCTACATTCCTACCGCAGGGCCGGCGTGCCCCAGGGAAACCTCTGCAGGCCACCTCCGGGTCCTCCCCGAGCCAGGCAGCAATGGGCAGGAGGGACCCATCGAGTCATCAGGTAAGAGCAGGAAAGTGCTAAACTCCCAGATTTAAGAAAGCCAGGCTCACCGATTGGCTGGTTGGTGCTGGCCTCGCTGCCCGATAACTCAGGCTTCCTGTAGCAGACTAAACTTTGGGTGCGCTGCATTTGCATAAGTTACCATATTATAATTATTTTCCACAAAGTTTTAAGTCGTAACCAGCTACACGGGCGTTTCCATTGTCTGCATGTATGGTTGTAATCTGGTTTTTTTCAGCATGTGAAGTCCAAAGAAGCAGGCCAGGCTAAGGAGGCGAAGCCGGCTTCCAGCCAGTCATCAGCCACTGAGCCTGTGGGCTCCCAGTCCCAGCTGCCCACAAACCAGGCAGCAAACCACAGTTCGAGGCACAAAAGAGTCCAGGATCACGAGAAGGAGAGGAAGGAGCTTTTCTCCAAACCACCACCACAGGTACCTCAGCCATGGTTACCTAGGATACACAACAAATCCGATGCCCTCACTCTTCACTGTACCTGTGCAGGTCAAACCTAATCATCTGGTCCGGAGAGTTTAATCTTAGAGTCCTTTCACGTGTGGTCTTCAGACACCAGAGAAGAAAGGGGAGCCGTGGGAGGCGGAGCCTCCTGCTGAGTCCTCCAGTGAACCTCAGGATTCCTCCAGCAGCAGAAGCTGGGGAGCAGGAGCCGAGGAGCAGCCTTTCATCAAGCTCAGCCAGGAGGAGTACGGAGAACACCACTCGTCCATCATGCACTGCAGGTCTGCCCGTGTGTCACTGTTCACTACCTCCAACGTGAAACTGAAGTCTAATGAGACGTTTCCTCTCCGTCCTCCTCCGTTGGTTTTCCAGGGTTGACTGTTCCGGGCGCCGCGTCGCCAGTTTGGATGTTGACGGAGTCGTCAAGGTAAACCTGCATTACAGAGACCTCCAGATAAATGATTTTAAAAGCATAAACTCTATAAGCCTTCTCTGCCATCCTGCTCCATCAGGTGTGGTCATTCAACCCCATCATGCAGACCAAAGCCACCATCATGTCCAAATCTCCTCTGCTGTCTCTGGAGTGGGCCACCAAACCAGACCGACTGGTAGCCGTGGTTACTTCCACATACACTGATTTTAACCTCTTACCATCCACCAGGTCACCAGTGATGCATCCAGGGCGAAGGTTAGGAGGTCGTTAATGTGCCTGAAGGCTGTAAACACAACAGGTGCAATGCCAAAATGTATTTATTCATTTGAAAGGTAAAATCTCCAAGTTCCTGAATATTTGCCCATTTAGCATGTGGCTCAAACAAAGCCTAAGCCCGAGGAGGCTGCTGGTGGCCTGGTGAGGTCACTGAAGACCTCTGTCCAACAGTCCAATGTGTGTGTGGTCAGTTGTTACTAGGCAGCGGCGTTGGCACGGTGCGGCTCTACGATACGGACGCCAAGAAGAACCTCTATGAGATGAACATCGATGACGCCCATCCAAGGTAACCCTGCAGTGCTGGAGCTGCTCGGCATCAGTCTGAGCTCCTCGGTAACAGCCGGAGCTCCGTTTTACTGCATGAAAGTTCCTCTTTGCTGGGAAAAGGAGGACGTTTTTATAGAGTGTTGATCTGAAAAACCTCTTATTATATTTAAGGTGATGATGCCTTCATGTGAGAACATGCTTTTCTGCCCTCCAGGATCTTGTCTTTAGCCTGCAGCCCCAGCGGTTCCTCGTTCGTCTGTTCAGCTGCAGCTCCCGGTCGATCTGGAAGTGCCGAGTCTGCTCCTCGTCTTCCCATACCAGTTTCTGGTCAGCTGCTGCTATGGGACACCAAGACTGTCAAACAACAGGTGGTTACATGTAGCTGCACATCAGGCAAAGGCCATGAACATGGAATCTGGATTTGAAACCACAGTTTCAGCATTTTGGCTACCATCGTTGTGCCTGGGGGGACCATACTGTTATGAGAGGGTGGGGCATGGCTGCTGCACATAGACACAGATACCTGTAATAACCTCCTTTCTCCATTAAAAGCTCCAGCAGCACAGACTCAGTGCAGGGGTCCAGGAGAGCTGAGGTGAAGCCTAGCTAGCAGCTAACAGGGCTCCTCAGCTTGAGCCTTAATGCAGTCACTGTGTTCAGGGTACAGACAGATTCTTCCTGTACAGCTGTTATGAAGTGGGACTGACCCCCTCTGGAGTCATCAGAGGAACTGTTTTTGACCTTTGACCCTGCTTAAACTGGCCAGCTGAACTGTCTCTGTGCTTCATCTCAGTTTATAACCTGTGTTCTGACTTTCTGTCTCTCAGCTCCAGTTCTCTTTGGAACCCGAACCAGTGGCCATAAACTGCACGGCCTTCAACCATAACGGGAACCTGCTGGTGACCGGCGCTGCTGACGGGGTCATCCGGCTCTTTGGTCCGTGTTCATACTCAGTTCACCCAAAGACACAGGATGAATCTGTTACTATTTACTCGTGTAATGAGGCTCTCTGACTTGTCTGTCTTCTGTAGATATGCAGCGTTATGAGAGTGCGATGAGCTGGAGAGCTCACGATGGTGAGGTTTACAGCGTGGAGTTCAGCTACGATGAAAATACCGTCTTCAGCATTGGAGAAGATGGCAAGGTGCGTGAAAGCCAGGACAAGCAGAACCTCACTGGACTCCTAATAATAAGTTGAAGATAAAAAAGTGTGTGTGTGTGTGTGTGTGTGTGTGTGTGCGCGCGCACAGTTTATCCAGTGGAACATCCATCGCTGTGGGGTTAAGCAGTCGGAACAGATTTTACCTCAGGATGCCACCGGGCCCTTCGTCCTGTCGGGCTACAGCGGCTACAAACAGGTGAGCAATAAATGTCATCCATTACTAGAAATTTCAAGTTCTGCCAATCAGGAAGAACCTCCTACTTGGGTTAGTGTTTGTGGTCCAGCAGTTACACAGCCTAAATCACAACAAACAGTCGCCTCAAGGCGCTTTTTATTATAAGGTAAAGACCTTACAATAATTACAGAGTAAACCCAACAATCAAAACGACCCCCTATGAGCAGCACTTGGTGACAGTGGGAAGGAAAAACTCCCTTTTAACAGGAAGAAACCTGCAGCAGAACCAGGCTCAGGGAGGGGGGGTCATCTGCTGAGGGGGGAGAGACAGAGATTAATAATAAGTAATGATTAATGCAGAGTGGGGTATAAACAGAGTGCATCATGGGAACCCCCCAGCAGCCTATAGCAGCATAACTAAGGAGGGTTCAGGGTCACCTGATCCAGCCCTAACTATAAGCTTTATCATAAAGGAAAGTTTGAAGCCTGATCTTAAAAGTAGAGAGGGTGTCTG
>VOQJ01017318.1:0-19818 GCA_015052665.1 Apistogramma diplotaenia | reverse complement strand
GGGGGGGGGGCGGGTTGGTGGGGGGGGGGGGGGGGGGGGGGGGGCAGGTGGACCACATTTATTGCCATTACTTTCTCTCTGTGTCTCTCTTTTCCCCCCTTGAAAGACATCTCTTTACCTTGTTGATTTCTCTAATAAACTATCTAGAAGCTTCCTGTTAGTTTTGCATGACTGTATTATTTGTTTATGAATGCAGTGATTTTCTGAGAACTTTCATGGAAGGCTCAGTCCAGTTTAATCAGATGTTGTTTTCATGGTGGGCATGCAAAATTTGGCAGGATGTGGGAGTTTAGTCATCAGCCTGTTACACTACATCATACAATACACCACTGTCCTGCTGTTGTGTAATGGGTTGCTGGCTGTATTAAATCACCTACCAGCAGCTGCATGGCGCTCACATGGTCTCTGTCCTGTCCCTCATGCCTTTACATGGAAAAGGTGGTGGTATGTCATATAGACTGTGGTGTGTCCTATAGAACCCACATATTGTAATATAATTAAACAGCAATAAGGTAAGGCAGACTTTCTGGTTAAGTCAGCCCCCGTGATTGTAGGATTTAATGTAGGGCTGTTTTATTAAGCTGCCTTAGTTTGAAGGGGACTGCTAATTAATTATTTGCTTGTTAATTTGAGATCTGGTGAAAGCGAGTGCAGTAAAAGGGAGTCCCCCGATTGCAGTTTGAGGATCTGTGTCCAGGTTGGTCTGCAGCTGGAGTTTCCTTCAGCAGATTTTTTTTTTTTTTGCCAAGCTGGAATGTGATTGTCTCATTACAGCGTTCAGATCCGGGGGTGCAGTGCAGGAATGCAGGGCCCATAAACCCCATTTGCACACTGGGCCACACGCCGGGCGTTTAAATGGTTGAGCAAAGCTAATGAAATTATACCCAGAGCCGCATGAGACTGTCTGTCACTGTCTTTTCTATTTACTACAGATGAGCCTTTCAGAACAGTTTTACTGAATAATGAATCACCTGTTATATTAAGACAATAGACAGTGTTTATTAAGTCTTTTATCTTGTGAACTAATGATGATTTATGGCGCGGGGCTCTGTAATGAGCCATCTTCACTTTATGTTGTTTTTAGTGTGTTGGACTTCCTCTCTGCAAAGCAGCATATGAATATGCACCAGAACGACGTGACTATTAAAAAGGACGTTTTTGCACTAGAGTCGGATGAACATACAGCCCAGCATGAGGCTACTGTGGTCAAGATAGCGAGTTAATACTCCTACTTAACTTTGTTGATTAGGGAAAGCAGTGCAGTGAACATATGGTGAAAATCTGGCTTTTTTCTCTAATAGGGACAGTAATTCATTATCCTGCTGAATAAGCTGACTGATCTCCTTTATTGCAATAATCACTCAGAGAAGCCAGATGGACTGTACTGTCTAGTAAGCAGCACTGACATGTGTAAAGTGTGGTGTATTTTTTTTTCTGGTCTGTTTTGTTTTATTTATGTCTGCACAACCGTTGCATCAACAGCTTCATCAAATCAGGAAGTAATTGATAAGATTCCCGAGAAGGAACTGCTTAGCTTAAAATGGAAACTGCAGTGAAATGACTTCCTGTGCTCTGCTGTGCCATCCGTCCAGCACCACAATACATACTGACCTGATCTCTTAACCCTAAACTGCTCTGACTGGCTCTCCATCACCTTCCTCGCTGCTGTTTGGGTTTCCTCCCCTCCAGACTCCCACAGTTTCTCTGAAACAGAGCAGCTCTCTGCATCTCTGCTCGGCGTCCGTCTTAATCCCCACCTCCACAACTGCTTAGGAATTTTCTCCCAAACTGCTGTTTTTTTGTTTCTTTTTTGTCTTTTTTCCGGTGCCGCTCCTTGCCGCTCAGCCCCACCCTTGCTCAGTTTCCTGTTGGAGGTCAGCACAATGACCAATAGCGGAGAGGCGGGTGTTTACTCTGCTCCTGTTCCAGGAGTAATGTGAGCTGGCCGGCCTCTCCTTTTGGCCGTAGTCTCTCCAACACCAGACTGCTTTAGCTCAGTGCCGTCTGCTCCTCCTCATCACCACCGCTTAATGTAAAAAACAGGGCTTTTCGCTAAAGGGCCGAAAGTCCTGGAGGTGACATCCCATTGGATTATGATTTCACTGTCCTGAATTTAATGGCCGCATTAGTCAGAAACCACATGTTCCACCAGCAGCATGAGAACACACTGTGTGATATGAGCTCATCTGGCCTTGTTACGCTTGGTGAAGGCCCTTTCTGTCAAGCGACTCTTCAGCCACATGCAGCTTGGTGACAAATGGCCGTTGCTGCTCTTGCATTTATTATTCTTTAGCTCTTCAGGAGAGATTTGTTGTAATTTTTCTGATTTATTATTCATTCAGGGCTAGTTGGCTGAATGAAGCCATCTGTGCTGCAGAGTGAGGAGGAAGACAAAGAAGTCTCAGTAGATCCAGCAGCATCATTATGTGACATTTAAAAGTCTTCAGCACATCTCTTTCGAGGTCTGCAGCCTGTTACTCTGAGAAAAAGACCAACTCTGAACAACAATAAGCTTTATTTAGTGTGACAAAGTGCTACTTGTCTCAAGGATTCTCTATTTTCTCTCTATTTTGGGAGAGGAATGCACAAATGATTGTAATCTTCTAGGTGGAGCCATGTGGGATTATGAGGAGAGGTCCTCTTGAAACTTTATTTACTTGTTGTGACGAACGCTCTGCGGTCCCTTTGTCTGATCTTTCAGATGTTTGTCCTGCATTAGCAGAAGCGCTCACTCCGGTGTCAGCGTGATTCATTCTGGTGGAGTCCAAATCAGAGAACAGGCATGTTCTTCTCATTTCAGAACTTTCCATCTAAAACTTTCTTTCCCCTCCTTTTGCAGTTTAGCCTGTCTTTCCTCACATTCCCCCTCTTTCTGTCCCACCCTCCCTCACTCACTGTACTCCTTTTGCACTCTCTACCCCTGCTACCCCCCCCCCCCCCCTTTTCGTTTATGCTCTCCTTCTCCTTGTTACTCTTTCTCCTGGGCTGGGAGGAAGTGACTGGGTTGTTTCTGCATCCTTGGGGAATAGAAAGATGAAGCTCCCTTTCCTGTAACCCTTTCTTCCTCAGACCTCAAATATGGTCTCCCTCTTGAAACAGACAATTAGCCTGGTATGATGGCAGTGGGCACACAAACTGGAAATCTGAGAGCCTTTCTTTGAGAGCTGAAACTTTTCAGAAGGATTAAAAACAGCTAAATCACTGGGCTTTCGTATCATCTATGCCCTCACCTGAATAAATCAACTTAATATCTACAGCTGTGTTTGTTGATCTGTGGGAGTTGAGAGCCTTCAGACAATGTTGGTGTGTTTGGGGTGTGTGTGTTAGTGGTAGTGGGGGTTGTTTTGATCCATGTTCTGTGGGAGTCCATGGGAGTTCAGCTTGTCTTCTCTGTAATGTTCGGTATTTGCCATCTACGCCAACACACAGTTGGCGGCTCGAGTTTTGGCCCTACATACTCCGCCGTCTTTGATCTCGTTGAGTGTAGCTTAAATGAGCTCCCATAAATAATGTGGCCGTGTATCCATAATATGTTTTTACTTCAGTATCTTTCACACTCATCAGCACATTTAACTAGTCCTGTCAGCTTCCAGAGTTAGATATCAGTCACTCACTGCAAGTCCTGCATCTCGCGTTTCCACTTGCTGTCAGTGTGTGGGTCCGTAACAGCTCTTCATCAACTGTTTGTTTGTTTTGAGGCAAATTTCTTTGCCACACACTCATCCACACTCTGTCTCCCGCTCCCTCTCTTTCTCTCTGCGATGCCCCTCCTTGCTTTCTATTAGAACCAGCTGTGCAACCAGAGGCTGAATGAATGGCTCTTTGTGATTTGGCTGTATTTCCACTCTAAAAGATGTTTCTCTCCCACCCCTACCCTCTGTGGTATTGACATGGCAACACTATGAAACAATGGACAGAACAACAGCAAGCCTTGTTATGAAATGACACAAAGGTCGCCAATCTGCGTTTTTTTGGGGCTCCTGGACCTTCAGACAAAATCTCGACCGCATTTTTACAGCAGCCTGACTGAGCCGTGGTGTTGTAAGAGAATCAGCAGATGTTGTCATGCAGCGCGTCTGGTGGACACTCACACAACAGTTAAGTCTGCGTTGAAGGAAATGCACCATAAGGCTTGTGAAATCAGTCTAGCCTTAGGTGATATGTGCAGGTGATGGCAGTTCCCACTAATCCAGTGGGTGGGAGTGTTTGTGTGTGGCACTGGATTTGGGAGCGTTAGAAAACTGACACATTGCCCAATCACATGGCAGGGAGGCTCCCGCTTCCAGCCTTGAATTGATTAGAGAGCCTTGAACTGGAGAGAGGAATGGGGTGGGGGAAATTATTTCTAGAAAGCCAGGAGAGGAGCACTTGCACATGAATCAGGCTTCATCTGCATTGTGCTAGAAGAGTGATTTGCATCTTATGGGGGTAGTGTATTGTTCACATCCATCAGTCCAAACCACAGGAATGTTTTGGAATGCGTTTTCCAGGTTTGCGACTTGTGTTTACCCTTATGTCAGGCTCTTTTGTAACCTGTTATGAGTCTGTTTTTATCTCTTGTGTCAGCAGAGCAGCACACCCTTAATGGGATTTTACTGACGTCCCCTGAAAGCTATTCTTCTAGATAGCTCAGTTATTTTCATTTTTCTGGGCTACCAGCTGATACAGTCAAAGGCAGTGACAGCCAAAGTTCAAGTTTCCTCTATTCTTATTCCCCGCAGGTGCTGACTGTAAGAGAGCAAGACAAGGAAGGGAGAGGCAAGGAGCCTGGGGAGGAGAGATCCCGTCCTCGCAGCACAAGCAGCTGGTATGAAGCAGAAAATAAATCCCTCTTTTCCTAATTCACAAACCATTCCCAAGCTTGAGCAATATAGCAATCAGCAAAGACTGAGAGTCAGCAGTGCAGTGGAAAAATCCATAAAGATCTTCTCTGGGTTGGTAGAAAGAGCGGCTGTATTTTTGACTTAGCAGTACTGAGGTTTAATCCTTTGTAATGGCAATAATAAGGTGACTCAATGAATGGAACCAATAAGTTTGATAAACTAGGGAGAGTGGACCTTGAAATGAAGCCTGGCATTTTAAAATTACTCATCAGGGTGGTCTCAGTCCTCTGATACACTAAAGAGACAGGAATCTTTATCCATACTGTAAATCAAACCCCGTTTTTAACCCTTCAAATGGGATGCTGGAGTTTGGGTGTAAATGAATAATCCTGAAACTTTCATGCACATGGGGGAACAAATCTTTTTCAATGGCGAGTATGAGAAGTCAGTTAAGCTACAGCATTATCTAGCTACTCTCGTGATATCCTACAGGACATACCACAGACGTGCAATTTGTGCTGGATGACCTGCATCTTACCCCCCAGGGGTTGTCTTAATCTTAATAGCAGGGAATGGAGGGAGTAGGCCAGACCATGCTAGCTTCCTCTAGCGTGGTATGTAGGGTGGGTGGGGGTAATGGGAGCAAGGCATTTGTCCTGGATGTAGGCTGGCTGGGGAGAGTTGTTGTACTGGGGAAGGGCAAACGCTGGTTTCTGTTTAGATGTCATCTCAAAGGAACTCTGTTTAAACGCGAGAGACGGGAGGAAGGTCAGCCACTCCGCCCCAGCCTTACTCACACACTCAGGGGAGTACGTGCACACACGTTAGCACATATGAAGCACTCTGAGCTGCTGTTATTATAGTGGAAAATAATCGATATAAATAAGAACAAGATCAAAGATGGGCTCCCTTAATTTGTATAATCAAATAAAGATTGTGAAAATGAATATTTTACTTCTCATGCTGTTCCTTTTCCGATCCAGTGGACTTAAACTTAAACAACTTAATGAGTTGAAGCAATCGACTTCCCAATATGTATACATATGGCAGAGTAAAACCCAGGATTCAACTTAAAACACTACACCTACCAGAGGAAAGAGTTGGAATGTCCCTTCCATGGTTAGAAGCAGCATCTTTACAGTGCAACAGTGGATACAGTGCAAAAAGGAAAGATCTAGAATAAAGACAACTGGGTTTAAATATGATCTGTACTAGGTGATGAATAACTACTTAATAAATTAAGTGATTTTACAAAAGTATCTTTAAACAAACAGGTTAATGACTCTTACAGCTGATACACCACTTTGATAGAAATATCTAAACTAATATTAACATTTCACCTTGTGCATCAAGACCAAATGGGAAAAGGAAGCAGGTGATGTGAGGATAGGTTAAATACATGTAAATGGACAGAACCCCCAGTTCTAGCTCGTGGAGAGAATTTTCATGAAATAATTTCATTAGGTTTTTCATTACTCCAAAAAGAAAATTCCTACAAAACAGCAGAGTCAGCAATGCAATTTTATTGGCTAGAAATAGTAACACAAATTAAAGCCACATTAGGTTTTGAGATTGACTATACTTATGATACTATATAGTTAAGTAATATACCAGATAATACAGAAATGGCTGGACAAGTCCATGTTAACTAAAGGCAAAACTGAAAAACTTAGCTGAGATACATTTTGAAAGTACTTGTGAGGATATTTGTTATATTTGAATGGGGGTTTTACATTGGGTGAAAGTAGCTTAATAACATTGCCATATCTAGGAAATTGTGTGTTAACTAGTGTTTTGGCCATTGGGAACTGTTTCTGCTGCTTTTTCATGTGTGTACAGCAGATGCCAAATGGCATTGGGAACTCTGGCCTTTGGAATTGATGGACTCATTTAGACTTTTTCTACTTATTTATTTTTCATCTACAGCTGTCTGAGTTAACCTGTCCTTTTTCCTGTGAAAAATTATAAAAAATTATGTTATAAAAAACAATTTGGAATATGAAGAGAAACCGAATGGACGACATCAGCCAGTCTGCCTCAGTTGTGAAACGACATACTCTAATTATATCTCGTCAACTGTCCCCTGTCAGTGCTGTCCTCCACCCTCTTGTACACATATTCTCTCACACAGTCTGTCTCCGCTGCAACCACACTTCTTCCTTGTCCCACACTCGCTTTCTCACACATGTAGTCATTCCCAGACCGCACTGTACACCAGACAGCACATAATCAGTCTGACACTTTCAATGGAGATAAACAGACACTCAAACTGTGGGGTGAAGGAAGAGAGACAGTTTTTTTTAAAATCTTTTTTAAATGCTCGGCAATATCAGTTAAAATTAGTTTTTCTTTCCTACTATCTCATATGTAAGTCTGACTAAATTTTTATATCTAGGGCATAATGTCCTCATGTGTAAGCTGAAAGATAGTTACCTTCATTTTAGATTAAATTAACCAGCCGGTCTTAAAGTGGGTCTGGGTGTTCATGCGTGCCGTATTTCACGGCTCAAACGTGTGTGCCAATCTTGGAATGAGGGGGTGATGAAAGGGTACAGATAAGGAGAATCACACCGAGAAATTAAACTGACTAAAGCACTTCAAAAATACCATGTCAATTTAGTCAGTGTTTCCAAGTGTCCTACTTTTCACAAACGAGCAAGCACAGGCTACGGTCACAAGACCTGATGGAGAGAGAGGGCTCGACTTAGAGAAGAGAAGAAACAAAAAAATAGCCTTAGACCAAGGCAAATATAGTTTGCACTTAGAAACAAAGTGGTTTGCTGTACAGACTTCTGTTCTTAGCTCGTCAAAGCCATAGTAATATAAAGATGTTCAACTGGCTAATGCCTTGGAAGGCTTAAACATTAGTTCCCCAGTTCCCACAAAGTGATGACCTAGAAAGTTAATCTTTTCCAAGCAGACACAAACTCAGAGGCATGGTATTAGGGGTCTACATTTTTGCTGGCAGTGTGTTGCTCTCTGTGGGAGAGGAAGGCACAGTCTTTTGTTTATATAGAGTCAAAATATGTATGTTACCTTTGGAAATGCATTGAACTCAATTCTTAGCAATTCGCTTTGCTTTTTTGTGCTAAATTAAGTAGAATCTCAGTGTGTGGAGTGAAAGAAAGTGACTAGGCGAAACCTCCTGATCATCAGCTGATGCTCAGAGGGGTAAAACAGGAGCAGAAGAGCATAAAGAAAGGACAAATAGAGAAGAAACCAGAGATGGAAGAAGTACAGGAGGGAAAGTGGAGAGAGAGTCTGTAAATCCTAACGTGAGAGGCGAAGTAAGTGCACACAGATGATTCCTAATAAGGCTGCAACTGGCAAATCTCTGTCCTGGAATTAGCTGCCAGGAAACTTTCCCCCTGTAACTTCTCTCCTCTGAATGCTATGAACAGAAACAAATACACAATCGACTGTGACCCAATATGTTCAAAAAAATGAAGGGATAAAATAAGGAATGGAGGCGGGTGAGTGATGCAGTGAAAGAAAGGGTAATGCTATTTCTAACCATCATGCAGAAAGAACAATGCAGTCAAAAATAGCAATAATTTATTCCTGGAAACACCATGCCGTGCATTACTTATGCTACAGTAAACCTATAGGATGTCTCATGCTGTTAGGTTTCAGTCAGGCATGGACAGTTGTGTATTACTGCATTAACTGCATCTTATTATTACTGCAGGAAAAGCCATTTTTGTTATTTATAAAATTGTTTAGTATGCACATGTGTAACTTCAACAACTGTCTCCCCACAGGTGAGAAAGTGTGCGTGACTGTTTGAAAAGCAGCCACAGGATCATTATGGCTCAGGTGCTGCATATGGACTCCGGCTTCCCAGGTGCAGCCCTTTGTTTTATTATTCCTTATAATATATAAACATGAAGATAAGTGCATAATTTTTGGTAGGATTTAAACCTTCACACAACTTGCATGTAATTTAACTGTAGTGTCATGTCATAAAAAACTCCACCAGTCCACTTTGTGCCTACTTTGGTGATTAACTCAGGGCACATTTATAAATATGTAGTAGCTCAAAGCTGATGCTTTTTCTAAGGTCTGAACCCAAGATTAGATGCAGATTTCCGTTTGTTTAAAGTTTATTTCCTTTCCCTGCAGGGAAACTCAACCCGCCTGCTCCCCCTTCCCTGCACACCAAAGAACAGGAGGCGCCCTACTCAGTGGAGACCCCCTATGGCTACCGTCTGGACCTAGACTTCCTTAAATATGTTAACGACATAGAGAAGGGAAACACTATCAAGAAGGTGCCTGTCCAACGCCGGCCACGCTATGGCTCTTTGCCTCGTGGCTATGGCTACGCTGGCTCCTGGTGGACCTCCACAGAGTCTCTTTGCTCCAATGCCAGTGTGGACAGCCGGCATTCCTCCTACTCCTACTGTGCCCCAGGCTACCACACATCACAAAGACCCAGCTTCAGTACTGCCCGGGTGGAGAAGACTCTGTTAGATGCTCGCAGGAAGCTGGAAGAAGAAAAAGAGGGGCGGAGATTCTCCAACCTCGGCAGCATGCACAGCAGTGTAGCAGGTTCTAACACCTCTATAAGCAGTGCACACAGCTTCAACCGGTCACATGGTGGAGGTGGCTCTTTCACTCCCCTGAGCTCTGGCCTGTCCACCCCAGTGACTCCAACCCCAGCTCACTTGCAGCATGTCAGGGAGCAGATGGCTGCAGCCCTGAGAAAGATAAGGGAACTAGAAGAGCAAGTGAAGACAATCCCTGTGCTCCAGGTTAAAATCTCAGTGCTGCAAGAGGAAAAACGGCAGCTCAGCGTCCAGTTGAAGAGCCAGAAGTTCCTGGGTCACACTCTGGGCTTCAACCGAGGCCGCCCTCGAGGGGAGCTCTATATTGACATCCCTGAAGAAGAAATGAACACTGGAGCTAAGAGCAACAACAAGCCAGCAGGGTCACTGTCCCCCACCACACCTGATGGGTCCAAGCAAGACTCAGGATGTGAGATTGAGGACACAGTGATCGTGGGTGGAGCACGACCAGATGCAAAGCGGGAACTGCGCACCATTGGAGTGGGACCAGAGGACTCAAGAGGAAGTCGCCATGTGGGGGTCTGGGTTCAAGAGAAGGATCTGGGGCTGCTGCCTGAGTCAGAGGCCCTCAAAGGTCAAGTAGGTCAGCTTGAGGGCCAACTAAAGAGGACAATGCAGGAGCTACAGGCTGCACAGCAGCAGGTGGCAGCAGTCCAGAAGGTCCCTCAGGCAGAGCATCCAGTCATAGCAACCAGCATGGGCTGGCAGGAGCCTCAAGGCTGCAGCCTGCATACTCTGGTTAGCTTCACACATCAGCGGCAACAGAGGGACCAGAGAACTGTAGGAATCCAGGTGTACACACTGGAGCAGCCGACTGTGGTGGAGGTGGGAACACTGCTCCGAGCAGAGACCTGCAGCTCCCCCACCCGTCATGCACCTGCTGGAGGTGTGGAGTGCCACCAAAGAGAAAGAACTGAAGGTCGGTTTCAGCGACACCAAGTTACTGTCTTATTAGCTTTACTGGAACAGTCTGATTCAGCCCAATGAAAGAGCATTGAAGTGTATGCAAAAATTTCCCAGGTATGGATTATGCCGAGTCCTAAACTACAAAGAAAACTTAAGGATCAAAGACCAGATTTTTTTGGTCCAAGACTAGACTTCATCCATGTCTGGGAAACTGAGACATATTGTTTGGTGACTTTTTCACCCTCAAACCTAAGTTTTTACGTAATGTTGAAAACAGGTATAAGACAGGTATACTCAATAACCATTACTGGTTATTGAGCAGTCAGTAATCTCTGTTCAAGCGATTGTTTGTTATATTGTTATCGTATTTGTTAGTACATTCAGCTTGGAATTAGATTTCCTTCAAAATTTATATTGAATTAATTAAGTAATTAATTGATGTTCAACTTGGTAATCATTGATAACACCTGCTGTTCAACTGTACAATACAACACCATCTTATATTGCAGCATTTGAAAATAACAGTGACTGCATTGCTCCTGAATGGGATTGCATCAGATTCCAGCTTTACAGTAAAATGTATTAATTGCATTACTCCACAAAATAATTGATTAGTTAACTTTTAAAAGTTTCCTTTCTGCCTCTCAGATGCTCTAGTTGAGCTGCCAATTGCTGTCAGCTCTAAGCAGGTACGTGATGTCCTGAAGAGCAGGTTGTCCACCTCAGTACCTGTAGCTAATCCTGCCATTGCTGTAGCGACTGATGATCGGATTGTGCATAAAGAAGAATCCAATGAGTCTGTCCAGCTACAAGAAGGCTTACCTAAGACAGGTATGTGGTTTAAACAAGCTTTTTCTCAACACATCATGTTCATACTGTATGTGTAATCACTGGTGTCTTTTCTAGCCTCTCCCCAATCGTCTCTGAGATCAATTATGAAGCGGAAAGCAGAAGGTGAACCAGGTTCGCCTACTACAAAGAAAAACCTACAGTTCATTGGAGTCAATGGAGGGTAAGTGTTGGTCACCGCATAGCAGCAGTCAGATGTTTTCATCCACTGAGTCCTGGCTCAAGGGAGTGCTGTCAGTGTAACAAGTTAAAAAGTAGAAGTTGCTGTGTTCCTGCTTATGTGTGACCTGCAAAGACTCTGTTTGAGCTGAGTGAAAAATGTTCTTGTCTTACAGCTATGAGAGCACATCCTCAGAAGATAGCAGCAGTGAGAGCTCAGATGAAGGGAGTGACTCTAGCGAATATCATGAAGCCAGAGAGAAACTACCGGAGTCCACAGCCCAGCACCAGCAGACAACACACAACAAGGATTCCCAGCAAGAAGAAAGCACAGAAAGCACCAGTGTACCTCAACAAAATGCCATCAAACTACCAGCTGCCATTCCAGACTCAAGTCCCGGCCACTCTGCAACTGTAGACATAACACCATCAAACAAAGTGCCCCAGCCACCAGCAACTGACACTGTGGTGCAGAAATGTGCCTCACAGCCAACAGTCTCAGACCACACCATAACTCCTCCATGTTCATCAAATTTTTCTGAGACTGTCAAACAGTCATCAGAAAAGCACAAACAAAAGGTCACCTCCTCACCAGTTAGCACTGAATCCACTCCTGAGCAAAAGTGTTCTTCATCGCCAGACATCACTAAACCCAGTGAGAACACCCAGCAGCATTACACCATGCAGTCAGAGTCCAAACCAGCAACTGAACGCATCTCAAATGACACTGCCACCGCACCTTCAAAACAAGTCAGGTAAGTGTAAACAGTCTGTGTGTGAGGATTAAAATGATCTATGAACATCTGAGAGTGATGTCGTCTCCTTGTCTGTCACAGACTGGAGCTGAGTGACAGCCTGATTTCAGCTCTGCATGCCCTGCAGAAAGCCCTGGGGGAACCCAATGCCTTCAGCCAACAAGGAGCAGTACGTTCTGAATATAATTCACATTTCTCCACCAGGAAAATCAGCTCGCTTGCATTACTTCTTTCTAGGAAATCCAAGCAGCTTTGTTTTTAAAATAAACAACATAGACCACCTCACATGAGGAAACAGTTCTCCACAAACTGTGCACGCTCAATAATTTTTGATGTTTTAGGCCTTAGTATGCCATCTCTAAATATTTACTAAGATGTTGTAATGTTCATTTTTGATTTAGCAAAGATTTTATTCCGGATGCCCTTTCTGCCACAACCCTTTTTGAGACCGGCACAGGTGTACACTGGCTGTGGTATAAGGACTAAATTAAAACAAGGCAACTTAACTTTCATAATTTTTGAAAGTACCGGAAGGGCAAACAAAACATTAACTTGAGGCTTCTCCTGAGGTTTGGTTTCCAGTGAACCCTTTTCTGGTTTTTTTCATGTTGTTATTCCGACACGTTCTCCTGCATTTCTCCAGACATCTGTCAAATGTTTATTTGCCTTAACTGTCCTCATTGTGTCTGATCTCAGAGGGCAGCTTACACCACAGTGCTGCAAGAGTGGCTGCGTGTGTCCTGCCACAAAACAGCCGACACAGCTGTTGTCAAGGCCTACATGGACACCTTCGCCTCAATCTCCCCTCAGCTGCTGGAGTTTGTCATAAATATGGCTGACGGCAATGGGAATACAGCGCTTCACTACACTGTCTCCCACTCCAACTTCCCTGTGGTGAAACTTCTGCTGGACACTGGTGAGTTATGTACTTTTATCAGAAAAAAAATTTGAGTATCTAGAGCGAAATTAGCCAATAAGAGACTCAAGATAGTCAAGAGTCAAGGTAAATAGTGTTAAGCTTATTTACAAAATTTCAGAGTTTAGTGTAATTTAAATATGATAATCTCTACAATTAAGGCACAGTAAGATTGGATTAGGTTTATAGTAAGTTGTTATATTACATTATTAGTGTTAGGCCATTAAAATATGGACCCTTGCCTCATACATGGCAGCAGTGTTGTGCTGCTGTTGTATCACCTGTCACATTGATTGGCCCCTTTATCCGACAGGCTTGTGTAACGCTGACAAGCAGAACAAGGCGGGCTACACGGCCATCATGCTGACGGCTCTGGCTGCCTTCCACTCCGACAGCGACCTTCAAACTGTCCTGCAGCTGCTGCGCACAGGGGACGTCAATGCCAAGGCCAGCCAGGTGCACCCTCTACTGCTCATTAGGTTTTACTGCATCCCCACTCCCAACGATCCCCACGTTACACATTGGGACACGATTACAACACCATAAAATAGTTTATGTTCCAAAAGCTGTAGTTATTGCACAAGTAAAACTTTGCAGACAGCTGACCCAAATGCTTCACATAGTCAGAAGCTGTCACAATAGCAGCACTTTGTGGTTAGTTGGAAAGGTACACTCAATCTCCTACTTTCCCAATTTCCTACTGCATGTGACCAGATCCCAACAAACTAAATCTGTGATTTAGGGAAAAATATGTTTGTGTGAGGAACATTGTGGGACATGATAATATCCCTGGGAGACATTTAGCATGTGAAGGATATATTTTATTTGAATCCAACCTTCTCAAGGAAATAGAATAAACATTAAATGAAGATAAATTTGCTTTATCCGATCATTTATCCTATAAATCTTTAATTCTGTAAGCATCTAGGAATCATTTGGGTTTCAGAGGGGATGCATCCATCAACTGGGACATTTCCTTCTGAGCTACAGGTTTCTTACACAAAACTCCTTAAAGCAGATCCGCTCAGTTCATTCAGTTTTTATTGTAGCTGTAGCAGCTTGAGACCAGTGATATCCTTACAGCTATCTGGTAAAAGCCACAATTCAGAAAAGTATTTGATTTTTGTAAACTAGAGTTAATCAAAATGTAGAACACTGTTGCACAGGAGGAAACGGGATAAAAAGGTTTAGACAAAAACAGG
Organism: Apistogramma diplotaenia; assembly: GCA_015052665.1. Lineage (NCBI taxonomy): Eukaryota > Metazoa > Chordata > Actinopteri > Cichliformes > Cichlidae > Apistogramma > Apistogramma diplotaenia. The sequence goes on along the minus strand of VOQJ01017318.1, from coordinate 5,643 downwards.
CTGCCAGTTCTCATCTGCTCAGCGGATTAGATCTGCATCGGCAATCACATTATAATTCCTCAGAAACAACACCTTCTAGTTTGTGTTTTTCCTTAAAATGCATCCAGTGCAGCATGTACACAAATGCAGTCGTGATGTGGCCACATTTTGGAAATCCAGGTAGCTGATGAGGGTAACTGTGATTTTAAACAATGTGTTTGTAGGCTGGACAGACAGCGCTGATGCTGGCGGTCAGTCACGGTAGAGGGGACATGGTGCGAGCACTGCTGTCATGCGGGGCACAAGTTAACATCCGTGATGACGACGGCTCCACTGCGCTCATGTGTGCCTGTGAACACGGCCATGTGGACATTGTGCGTCAGCTGCTGTCAGTGCCAGGATGTGACGCCACTCTCACCGATAATGTAAGCGTTTCAGTTCTGTGATTATGACAAGTCCTTCCCAAACACAATATTTCACCAATATTTTCTTACTGTATTAAACAGGATGGCAGCACTGCTCTGTCCATTGCCCTTGAAGCCAGCCAGAACGACATTGCTGTACTTCTGTACGCTCACCTCAACTTTGCAAAACCTCCTTCACCTGTGAGTAACTAAATACACTGCTAAGACAGAAAGTAGCTCCTCCCCACCAGCATCCAACAATCCAAGAAATGTGTCATGGAGCTGATTGTCCAAAACCTCCCTGGTTGATTGGGTGGTGTTGCAGTGTCTGTGTGTTTCCAAAAATCTTTTGTTATTGTTACATGTTGGTTTACAACACATCTGCAGAAATTAAAGTTGGTTTTGGGTTGAGCAAAAATAACAAACAAGAAAATCTGTCTAAGCCAGAAACCAGTTACACGTAAGCTGGCAGTCAGACAGAGTGAGGGATGTGCAGGTACATCTAATTTCTTCAGACTGTTTGACTTCTGCCTGCTGCCTTGCAGGGCCAAGCTGAAGGACCAAGAACAACACAACACAGATGTTACCTGTTCTTTTTAGAATTATTTTTAAGCTTCCTCAAGTGACAGCACAAAGATAAAACACGTAGATACAAGACTGTAAAGCTCTGTGTAGCACTTACAGATATAAAGACATGCATGCCTATCCCAGCCTTTCAGCTGGCTAATTTGGTTTGTGGTTCAGCATAAATGGACGTGTCACAAACTACAGTACAAACCCCAACTGAGGCACAGATTCCAGATGTGCTTTATCCTTTTTTTCACAGTCTGGCTAATAAAAAACAACAAAGAATGGGAGACAAGAGATGCTAACATATAGAGAAACTGTAATTAACTATCAGGACTGTGTAATTATCAGCAAGTCTGTGGAGTAAAGTATGTATGGATGAGTAGTCATGTATGCTGAAAGAGGACCAAGCTGTGGGAGAACCAGTCAGTCAGAGTCTTTATAGCTGAGCACACCTGGCCCAGGTGTTGCTCATCCAGCTTATTACCCTGAGTCAGCTCCTTTGGGACAAAGCACAGCACAACGTGGTCACGACAATGTGTAAAGAATGCTGCTAACACATGACTAATTCCATGTGGGGTTAATTCTGAATATGTAATGTGCTTGTTTCAATGACCCCTTATCAAATATATTTCATATTTGAAATAATAGTGAAATACTTTGGTACATATAAATGTAGTGATTAAGAGACAACATATTGCAAATATGAAGTGGTTAGACAGTAAAAGTATCTAAATTTGAGACTTTTCTTGGCCTGGCTGTAGCAGCTTTGAATGTATGTCAACAAAATTTATATTTAGTCCTCCTCAAGTGGAGGAGTTGAAGTGTTTTGGGGTCATGTTCACAGGTTCAGAGAGTGAAGCTTCATTTATGGATAAATATTGCACATACAAGCAGTGAGGTGCTTGGTCATTTTGGAGGGGCTCAGAGTAGGTCACAAGGTGTTTTGAGCATGTTCTAGTGGGAGGAGGCTCCAGCCAACCCAGGACACGCTGGAGAGACCAGCATCTCTCAGCTGGCTTGGGAACACCTTGATGTACCCACAGAATAGCTGGAGAAAGTGTCTGGGGAGTGTGAGGTTTGGGCATCTCTGGCCCTACAATCTGGATGGATGGATGGATGTATGGATACATTAACCATAATGAATGTGATAAAAAGTTCTAAAATACAATATTTTGTGTCCAGGTTTCACCCAAGTCTCCTCTCTTGGGTTCTTCTCCTCCTGCTGGTGAACCAAAATAAGCCACACGCCTACAGCTCAGCTACACAGCCAATCCACAGATGTTTGTTCATCCACGTAATTTGAAGAAAAATTAAGTTTGTTTGTGAGTTTGTTTTCACCCTGAATAATTTAAGTACACCATAATGTGCAGATAATTACATGAGAGCTTACACCATTGTTATCCATTGCTTTTTATACACAGTGGTCTTTAATCCCAGTGGTGGTTGGAAAAGTTTGAAACTGAGCATTTAATGGATTTCATTCTGGTTTTGCAGTAATCCAGTTGTCAGCACCACTTTTACGAATCCAAACCGTTCACTGCATTTCACTATACGTTACATTGTTATGCACTCGTTATTTAATTCCATATCAGTCTAATATTAGTTGGCTCATAGAGCAGTGTGTTTGCATTGTGCCATAGGTGTTCCACAGTAGCATTGTTTTGTGTGACCATCACAGTCATTTGGAATAAGAGAAGCCACCCCTCTCGTGGATAAGTGTCCTTGCATCAACTAGCTCATTGGTGCTACAAAATATTTCAAACACTTCAATAGTATGTCGATATTTATACACAAGATTTATTTACTTGAGAGTATTTTTGATATTGATTTTTTTTTAAATTCTGACTTAATTCAGGACCTCGAGGTTTTATTTCCCAGGTGTTGGTTAACTTTTACACCTTTTTAACCAGAAAGTAATTTTGTGTTGACCACATTCCCCAGATTAAACCCAAAGATGTCTGCCTCCCATCACCTCTTTGGCACTGCTTATTGCGGTAATAATATTAACACGCACAGTGTGAGAGAGGTCACCATTATTCTCTGATGGCTGCGGTACTACGGTCTGTGTGTTTTTATATGTGAAGGTTTTTTGGATGGTTGATTAGAGGGTGTCTCTGTTTGTGATGTGTACTCATAAAATTTAACCAGACTTTGTAACGAAGTGACTGAAAGCACTGGTGAAGCCAGTGAGACTCGTCAGGGAACCAGAAAGTAAGTGATTTTGTCTTAAAAGGACGTGCCATGTAAGATAGGAATATTAAAATAATATATGTCAGTGTAAACTGGTAATTATGCCTAAAATCTAACTCCTTGAACTGAAGTGCATAGGCTATTGATGTCAAAATTTCTATTACTTTTTAAAGATGTTTTACCAATTTTCATATTCACTTTTCAGCAAATCTTTTATAAACTTTCCATTTTTTTAATTTAACTATCTATCTTTTATACATTTGGAGTTTTTAAGCTCACGCCTGCGTTATGTAATCACACGTCTCTGTAGTTTATGTTTTATGATGGATTATGTAAAATGCTAGGTTGTGTCTCCTCTTCTAATTTGTGCATTTTGGAAAATAATAAATAAATGTGGACCACAGGTGTTTTCCTTCCTTTTTTTCTTGTTCCCATGAGGGATGTAAAACAAGGAGAAAACAGTTTGCATGTAAACTTTAGGGCGTACATACATAAACACTGAACTGTTAAGCAGGTTATTCCATATAAAATCATCCAAATCTTTGTGCTAGTTTCTGTTGTTCTGCATCACAGACATTAAATCTGTGCCGTTTGTTGTACAGTCTTCATTCTGAGAGTCTCTTTAGGAGCCATCAGAGCAGAACATCAGCCTCCACCCTGCCCCTAGCATCCTCCTCTGTCACACCAACCCTCTACATGTCTTCCTTCACTACATCCATGGATCTTTTCTGAGAGCTTCCTCTTTTTCTGTCTTCAACATCCTCTGTCCAATACATTCATTATCTTTCCTCTGGACATGTCCAAACCATCTGCACCTTGCCTCTCTTGCTCTCTCTGATATACTCATTTCCATCCTGGTCCCTCCCAGTGTAACTTACCACCTTCAGCTCAGCCTCCTGTCTGTGCTGCCATCTTCAAACCATACAAAACTGCAGGTCTTACTACCATCATATAAACCTTCCCTTTTGCTGCTATCCTTCTGTCACAAATCACCCCTGGCACTCGGCTCCACCCGCTCCACCCTGCCTGCTCCCTTTTGCACGCCTCTTATGTACTCTCTGTTCCTTTGGACTTTTGACCCCAAAGGTTCCACTAGAGGGAGCCCCAACACTCAGACCGCAGCCCATCCCTGCTGTACAGAAGCACTGGCGTTCTTAACTAATTTTAAAGCATTGTTACCTTCTATGTTTTTAATAGTGTCTGTGCTTTACTAAGAGATATGATATATGTCACATTTGGTCTCAGACCTGTCCGTCAAGATCAACAGATTGATCTGAATGTCAAAGTGGTATTAATGCTGTATAGAGCTACAGCATTTACAAGTATCTTTCTTACTGCCATTGTTTTTATTAACAACATACAGTCATATAGGGAATGATATATGGGGATTCTTAATATCACTTACTTTGGACCGCTGACCTCTTCTTCAAGGTAAAATAAGGTCAAACTTTAATAAAATGTATTTTCAAAACAGCTTAAAATTTGACTACCTTTGTTTGTATTGACGACATTTATGAAATGATACTGGTACTGTATATGGGGACCCTAAATATCACATTATAGCTTGATTCCAAATATCATCTCACATTTGACCTCTGACCTCACTTTTACATTTCAAGTTGACCCCAAAATGTGTGACAGCTTTAAACAAAGTATTGCTAGGAGAAGAGAATTACACTCAAACTCCACACTAATGGCTGTAGAAGACAGTGTGAAAATGCTGTTACTGTATAAACAATGTTATAACATGAATGAACATGAAAATGACATTTTTGGCAGGAAAGACAGAAGATGACTTTCCAACTTTGCCTTCACTCTGGAATATTTCCAACTGATAAACAGGTCTATTAATATCACATTAACCCCAAAATGAACAATAACTGCTTCGATGCACCAAAGTCAACCCTATCATGTTGTTCATTTTAGGATGAAGCATTATGTTGAGGTGTAACTGATGCAGTGAGTCGGTGCTTCTGTAAAACAGCACTGCAGTAAGTAAAGTAAATTGATGCAAAACCTGCAGCAAGGCAAGAAAGTTATGAAAGTATGAACAAGTTTAAAGAGAAATTTAAGGAAAGCACTCTGAACAACTTTTAAAAAGATGTGCATAAATGGAACCAGGACAGGGTGTAGGAGAAATGAGCTTTAATGATAACAGGGGGGTCACGTGGCCCTGATGCACAGACCTATAACGCTGTGAAAACAGGTGGTGGTGCTCATGGTTTCGTCTAAAGGGTCATTCTGTACTCATTATTTAAACTCTAATATGTGCTCTGTAACTATAACGGGTTTTTTTTTTTTATTTAAGCAGGGTTGTTTGATTTAATCTTGGTTTTGTATGTGTTCGTAGTGTGTGATCGTGACTATATTAATTACTTTAAGGCTTTCGTTTTACACTGACATGTCCATGCAGACAGACTGGGGGAGAAAGACACGAAAAACTTGAAGAATGCGTTTAGTGATGATTTATTGAAAACTCATTTACACTATTTAGAAACGG
>VOQJ01017311.1:0-18995 GCA_015052665.1 Apistogramma diplotaenia | reverse complement strand
ACAGCCCCCCCCCCCCCCCCCCCCCCCCCTCAAAACCCCCCCCCCCCCCCCCCCCCCGCCCCCCCCTCCCCCCCCCCCCCCCTCTCCCCCCCCCCCCCCCCCCCCCCCCCCCCCCCCCACACACTAAGTGGAGAGATTTAAGCTCCCATAAAAACAAGTGAGTCAGACCCCCCCAGCTTTGAGCCAGTCCAGTCACCCAGAACCACCCAGCCTGACTACAGCTGGCCCTGGGAGGGAAACAGAGAGTTCTGGTCCAGAATACCTCACAGTGAAACCTATTTTCCTTCAGCTAACCTTCAGTTCACCAGTGCAATGACATTTAGATAATCTTTCCATAGTTCTGTGACCAAAGAGGGGTAAATGACTGACGTTTATGCAGTGTGAGGGCAGCAGTGATGAGAGAACGAGGATTGTGTGTGAGAGAGTGCAGATGATGATTAAAGTGGCAGCGGCTGTGATGAGAAACGTTTCTGAAGCGCATACATTTTCATGACTCCTCTTCCTTTTTCCTCCAGCTCCTTTACTCCACGTATGTTTTCAGCTCTGCTAAGAGGAGCATTGGTGTAGATGAGGAGTTGAGAAAGGAGGTGTATGACAGACTGATGCCTGCTTTTGAGGAGCTGTTTGACACGGTTGAGGAACACACACTGAACATCCTGGTAGAACCGTGGACCCTGATGGCCGACAGGGACAGAGAGTCCTTCCAGCAGGTAACCACGGCGCTACATACGCTTAGGTTTATCTGGAGAACACAGGTTTCCTTGAATATTTCTGAAGGCTTGATTACACCGAGGCCTAATTAAAGGAGAGATTGTTTTAAAAGTGGATAAGCATCTGTGTTTTGACAAGCAGGAAAGTGAATTTCCCATGTGTCTGCTCATGTTTATGTTGCTGTGTTTAGAAATCCAGAGAGATCAAACCGATCGGGCTTGTTAGTCTGAGGCTAAGGTTTCCTAAGCGGCCTTGTGAATTGGCCTGAGATAGCTGCAACTCAGAAAGTGTCCATCATGCTGTCCAGTTCAGTTTAGCAGCATAAAAAATAAAAATAAATGCAGCAAATTCTCACATCAAATCAAAAATATTTAATGATTAGTTTTGTGTGTGTGTGTGCCGCAGGTGTGTGTGCAGGAGGAGGTCCGCTACGTTGACAGCCAGGAATACAGAGAACTCCAGAGTCTGTGTGAGGAATCACAGCTGCAGCTGAAGCGGGTCAGATCAGCATCCAGCAGTAATAAGATCTATAAAATGCTTGTGCTGAGAGTTATTAGTCAGTAAACACACCTGCAAGCGTGAAACGGCTGTGCAAACACAAATGTGAAAATGTATTGCCTGGTAACAATGTTGATTATCTACTGCTGCAAGACTGTTTTACTTGGCACCAATGCATCATTTATAATGATGTCATACTGCTGGTAACCCCCACCCCCCAAAAGAAAAACCCAAATGGTCTTCAGGGTGGCTTCAGGACATCTAGGAGGCGCTGTTAAGCATGATTTGCTGTAGAAACATCATTCAGCTTTGCAGTTTTACATTACTGACGATTCTACCTCAGTTTGCATTTTGGAGTGCTCTTGGGCAAGACCCCAAAGTGGCCTCAGTGCACCCACTTCTGCCTTTCTTTCACACTGCTTTGCCCCCCCTCGCCTCTTGCTGTATCCCTCCTGCAGGTGGAGCAGTGTGGCTCCATGCTTTCTGGTCCATTCATGACACCTTCTACACGCTTCTTAAAGGCTTCCCGTACTTCTGACTCTTGGTCCAGTGTGTCTCCAGATTACCATGGTTACCGTTTAGGTTCCTTACTCCGTTACCGCCATGAGATCGGGCACCTCATGTCTTTCCTACAAAATCAGAATGCCAGGTGAACTGCAGATTTTACATTAATATACAGTATATATATATATATATAATACACGGTAATACAGTGTATTAAACTGGATGATTCATACTGGGAAATGTATATGAAAGCAGCATGGTTGTTCCAAATGGCTTTGCTTTTATTTAGTATCCATCTGATGTGTTGGCTGGACCTGGAGCAGTACAGGAGGACTCCTCGGCAGGAGAAGGCCGTCAGAGAGGAGAGGTCGATGTGCATCGCTGCCAGATACCTCAACAGGAAGTACTTCTTTGGTTCTGACAGCCCTGCCACAGCAGAACAACTGAACGATGTAAGTCAGTTGATCTCATGTCAAACAGTATATTAAACGTGCCCACGTTGGTTCAGTAACGACTCCAAAGAATATGAGTTATTGTCAGCTTCCTGGGAAAGCCTTACAGAGACACAGAGGGAGTAGGAACAAGCTGCCCGTGACAAGACTATTCCAAGATGGGATTTGAGCTCCAGCTGAGGATCAGCATCCAGATTTGATAAACAGAGGCTGCTGCAGCTCCCACACAATCCCCCATCTCCCTCCCCAGGACTCCTGCAGACTTGATGCTGACAGCTCTGACAGCAGGGTGTTGGCAGGGACCGGGAGATGAGAGAACATGGTTGGAATTAAGAGGAGAAGAAGAAGAGAATGTTTTGGATCCAGAAAGACAGAGATGATCAGCTCCAGCAACAAGGACAGTAGGATGAAATCTGTCCTGACATTTATAGCGGGAGATGAGGTTTCTGGGTTCTAGGATGACTCCGGGAGGGTGTGGTGTGCAGAGCTGTGCTGAGGAGATGGGACACACAGCGGTGATCCTGGTTTTCTCTTTGGGAGATGGTTGCTCTTTTGTGTTATAGGACTTTTGGTCTCAGTCTTTGTTGTCTGATGTGATTTTTAACTGTAACAAGATAATCTCTTAGTGTTTGCTCTATGAAATTTATATTAGTACCACACGGAGAGGATGTAGATGGAAATTATTAATTTATTTTTTATTAAAAGTTTCACCCCGTCGTCCGAGAAGTTTAGCTTTTAGCTGATGGAAAAAAATCACGGTTGGTTTTTCACTTCATTTGTCACGTGTCTATAGGTATTCGATTCATCCGTCAGTCTCAAATTTTTAATGAGCAGTTTATTTTTGTAACAGTTTCACATAGTTAATAGGTTTTGCTAACTATTCATTTTAGTGTGGAGCAATAGTTTGATGCTGTTACTCTGATTTTTGTCTCTTGTCATCTCGTAAATACCATCAGAGTAAATATTGAACCGAGCGTTTGCGTCCCAAAGCCAATTCCAGTGGAAGGATCGGGCCTGGCTGCCATTGCTGCTCCTCAGCGTTGGTTCTCGTCTGCGTGAGCCGTGGAGAGAGACTGACAGCTTTACTGCTTTGGCCCTTCGTTCTTCAGTCACTCAGTCATCCAGTCACAGATTGGCCTCCTTTCATCTGCTCACTCCCACCGCCGTGCCATGGCTGGTTCTCATTTCTGAAGCGAGTGTATGCGTGCACGCATGGCTGTGTGCGTGCAAAATGAGATGAGAGAAAATATAACGGAGATATAAAAAGGGAGAGACGGCCAAATGGATGTATGAAGACAGAAAGCAGAGAGATGGAGAGAACAGAGGGTTTGTGGGAATGATGAAGAGCACAGCAGGAGGCAGAAAGGAGTTTTCAGCTGGTTTTTCCCCACTGTGGGCAGCTTTCCTTTCTCTCGCCCACCTCGTCATGTGTTCCTCGTATAGAAATCTACAGACATGTACATTCAGTCAGCTTCAGCACATCAAACACAAACACCCTCATGCTCTCTTCTGTGTGTGTGTGTGTGTGTGTGTGTGCGCGCGCGCGTGCCTGCAGATATTGCATTTGGCAGGTGGAACGGAGCGTCTGAAGTTAGAGTGCCTCTCCAACCCGGTCGTCATGGAGATCCAGGACATTGTGAGGAATCACATTGAGACAGCGTGGCTGCCTCTGTTTCTGGCCACAGCAGACTTCACTGAACGACAGAAGCACAGACCAAAGGTGGACGTCCTGATTTTCATGCTTTCCTTTGCAAAAGGCTGCCAGCTAATAATCAGCTTGCAGGTTATACCGAAGGTCCATAATTTGAGTAAAACGGTGGTTAATAACAGTGGAATTCATGCGCACTGCGAGTGCCAGAGCAGAAGTTAAGTACTCTGATTACATCAGTCGCACACTGATCTATATTCTTGTGCTCTGACTGGAATTTCTCAGCTGGGTGACCTGCTGTGACCTGCTGTGACCTGCTGTGACCTTTGAATATATTTTTAGTCCTATAGCTATTAATTTTCCAGAGTTGTTCCCTTTTGCAGGCTGCTGTTGTAAATAAGAACATGTTCTTTATGATGTTCCGATGGTATTTGGGCTTTAGATAACCTTAGGACTATTTTTAAAAGCAGTAATTTAAACTAAGTACCTTTTAATACAAAAGGTCTCCAGAGGGTAAAGCATACTGAACAGGAAGCCAAAGTTTGATGCTGGACTGGCAATAATTTTTTTAAAGACGTGTCCCGGTGAAGAATCCCGTGGACTTCCCTGTAGCCCCATCAGGATGTTCTTACTTGCAGTTTTGAGTGAAACACCCAAAAAAATTCCTTTAAATCTTATCCAGGATCAACTGAAACTCACTGCTGAAAGTCAGGATGTGTGGATCACATCACATGTTAACTGAATATTAGAAGCAATACAGCTTTTCTGCACAGCTCCCAGTATCTCTTAGTTGTCTTGTCATTATTTGCACACATCCAGTCATATAATGTGCTTTCATGATGTCAACAAAATCAGCACTGAGGTTAGCAGCAGAGAAGCGTCTGTAAGGCAGATTAAGAAATTTAAGACACCAGATGATTAAGAAAAGTAGGAGAGATTTGCGCCGCTGTAGCTGCACCGTGCACACATGCTTGGTTCCAGCAGTATAATGGCCCTGAGAGCAAACTGATATAAGAAGTCAGATGCGCATTAGTGCCCTGCGGTCACCCTCTCTCAGGATTCTGCTTCATTGTGTTATCAGGTTTACTACCTTCAGTCACACTGATCCGCTCATTAATGAGAGGCAGACGCAGTTTAGCATTACACTCTGTGGGAGGAGATGAGTGGAAGGTGGAAAAGCTGGTCAAGAGGTGACAAGGAGGACGTTTGAGACGGATGACATCAGGGAACTGAAGCGCTCGCTGAGAAGAGTTGGGAGGAAATGAAGCCACGGGGAAGGTTTAAGGTTAAAAAAGAAAAAAGGAGGCAGCGCTTTGGTTGCAGCCAGCGAGGAGGAGCAGCAGGGAGGTTTGAGAAGCGTTCAGTGTCCCTTTGAGCCTAATTTACTCACTTTCTGACTTTTGACCTGTTTGTGCATCTGTGTGTGTTTGCGCGCGCATGCGTGTGTGTGTGTGTGTGGTAGCCACAGGCAGGAGACAGGCTCTCACAGCACGTCCACCGTCGACGCAGGGCGAGGAGAGACGCCTGGAAGGTAAGGAGAAATCCTCCAGGGAAGCTGGATATTTAAAATGGAGAAAAATAAGGCATTTCCTGGCCTGAAAGCATGCGCGATTTAGTTCATGACTTGGCTCTAAGCACTGGCTTTGTCAAACACCATTTTGGCCTTGGGGGTTAGTTTTCTCAAATTGGATCCAGGATAAATAAGATTAAAGCATCAGCAATACTAACCTTCCTTTAATAGTTTTTGGAACGATCCCCACGCAGCTCCGTTCCCGTCCTCTCATCGCGGGACACAGATATAAAACATGAACATTTCACATTGGAAGCGGGATGATTACAGGAAGAAGTTTTCATACATGATTGTGACCATCATGTTTATGATCATTATGTCATCACTGGCAAATAACAAGCATCATTATCTCAGTATCTGTGAGCTAAGAGTGTAACTCAGAGGTCAACACTGTACTGTATCAGGGTAGGTGATGATGGACTTCTCTTTTTTAGGAGGCATTTTAGTTTCCTTAAAAAGATCGCCTAAGTGCGCGTCACTGATAACCCAGAGAAGCCCGCGTCGTGTCTCCCTGCAGGCCGGGGGCTTGTGGATGAGTTCCTCCAAAGAGATCTTGCTGTTCCGACAAATCCTGCTCAACCCCGTCACCTGCCAGCAGTTCCAGGACTTTGTCTACTCGAAGGGAGGCTTCCTGGAGAACGATGTGCTCTTCTGGTTGGAGGTGCAGAGGTACAAGGTAAGACACCGACGGGCTGAGTTGCTGGTGGGTCACATGGTACACACACCTGCAAATGCATACGTTAAAATCTGCATTGACAGACGCTGTAAACCGCTGGTGGTGAATGTAGCTGTTCAGTCTGTTTTCATTGCTGTGTAATTGTGACCACTGTACTGTGTGTTTTTTGCAGTCTCTAAAGAAGCCAAACTACTGTATATTTCTGAGCCAGTTTGATTTGAGAGTCTCGCTCTGCTGCTGAAAGCAACAAATACTTGACATGCAGTTCAAAGATAAAATGAGAAGCTACTCGCTGACTCCAGCTGCAGTTTTCCTCGATGATTGCAAACATTTCTGGAACAGTGGGAACTGTTACCTTTAATTACTCCTCTCCACTCTCTCTTCTTCAATGCAGGACCTCTGTCATTCCCACAGTGATGATGCCACCATCCAGCAAAAAGTCTCCACCATCATCAGCTGTTTCATCAGCTCCTCCATGCCTCCCGCCCTGCAGATAGACATCCCTCCTGAGCAGGCCCAGCACATCCTGGAGAAACGCCACGAGCTGGGCCCTTACATCTTTCGAGAGGCTCAGGTGTTCTGTCACGTGTGCGTGCATCAAATTTAGAGATAATTTTTCTCTTGCACGTATGCTTCATGCTTTTTTTCTCTGCCCGTAGATGTCAGTGTTCGACGAATTGTTGAAGTTTTGGCCCGAGTTTCAAGAGCTTATCAGCAGCATCCAAGAGGAGCAACTCATTCCTCTGCTGCAGGAGAAACGAGTCAAATACAGAGCCAGAGTGAGGAGGCAGAGGAGGAAAGAGGAGGAGGATGAAGAGAGAATCAATGAAAGGAGGGAAGCCCAGGTGAAGAAATGACTAACGAACAACACGAAAATCTGTGATCGAAAAAAAAAATCGAATCTAACCTATTGTTCAGGACGTGATGGCGAGGCAAGAGCCCAGTGCTACAGAAGAGGACGAAGATGATGACGAGGAGGAGGAGGATGACGAACGGGAGGAAAGAAGTGAAAAAAACCAGTCGAGGACTCAGAGCAGAGTGTCGCCGACGCCCACACAGACGGTACGGAGCTGTCGTTTGTTTCTCATGGGGAAAGCACCTAAAGCTAAAAATGGGTTTGTGTACCACGTTCCACCAAAAGGAAGCCAAACCACAAATCAGTGAGCTCCCTCTATGTAAAAGCACAACCTATTAAAATAAAACTGCGGTGACAGCATCAAGTCCAAAGAAGGCCTCGTCAGACGCGACCACAGAAACTCGATGCTCTAATTGAACCATTTTTCTAATCACGTTTGATTGTGACCTGATTTCTGGGCGTTTGTCTTCAGCTGTCGTGGTCCTACTCCAAGTATGTGGCAGCTCTGAAGAGAGAGGAGGTGCTGCTGCGGAGACAGAGCCGATTGGAAACCACCTTCTCCGCAGCCTCAGGTACGCACGCACACACCCACGCCCCCCTTTGTGTCTCTGAACTCAGTGAGACTCCCACATCCACGCTTTTTGACTGCTACTATTCAGATTAAGTGCAGGAAACCATAACAATGAAATGACATTTTGCCTTTTTCCCACAGTTAAATCCAAGCTACATTTTCCAAGGCTTTGATATTAAGCAGCGGTCGAAGCCAAAGTACTGTCAGACTGACCCCCTCCACATGTTTGAACTGTCTCATTGGGCAAAAGTTCAGCCAAAACAGCCACTTCAGCCCATCCATTAATTGTCAATGTTCTGTGAAGGAGTCAGTTCCAGGCCATAATGAATGAGGATACATGGAAATGAAGCATGGTGCAAATAGTGTTTTAATGGGATGGTATAGAGGAGAAATGCTGCTAGGAACACAGATGGAGATCATCACCGATGTCTGCAGCAGCCACATATGACCAGTATGGAGATGCAGTCCACACAGTGGAGCTGAAGGACTGATAAACATAATGTCTTTAAAGGATAAATAACCCTTCTGATTCTTAATGAAATGATGTAAATCCCCGAGCACGCTAACGGCTGCTGTTTTTACCGCTTCTCTCTCCTGCTGCCAGACTCCTCATCTAACTGCAGCATTAAGTCAGCAAGCAGCAAGCACAGCTACCGGCAGCCCTCACAGCGCTCCTCCAGAGCAAACAGCAAACAGTGTAACAGACGCAACAGTGAGTGGCTGTACCGTGGAAACGCACCCTCAGTGTTGCCTCAGCGCGACAGACATGGCTCTTTTTTCTCTCCCAAACTGCAGGTGGTGTTAGAGCCTGAGATGAAAGTGTAAGAAGTGACTTCATGCATCAGGACTTTGACAGGTGAAGGTGACCGACGCCGTCATCGGAGCGCCCACGGGGGAACCCGAGAACGCAAAGGCTGCTGCGACCTCGGTGACGAAGCAGAAGCTGGAGGCCGGCGTTACCTGCTGCAAGAATGTGACTAATGACTTTAGGGGAAACTCTAGAACACAAGGACTGCAAACGTTTGTCGTATTGGCTACAATTTCTGTGACAGCACAGAGGGATGAAACGACACTTCTGATAATCTGATTGATTTTATTTAAAAAAATCTCCATTAATATATTATTGATTTATACATTAAAGGTATTAGATTTAAATCTTCCATACTGTAGAGCTCAATGGTGAAACCATATAAAAGGCAACATTAACATGTTTGCATCACAAAGGAGTGACAAAAACCTCATAAAGAAAACACTGTTATTGTCAAATCTTTAAACATTTTGGTTTAGCATCTAACATCCATCAACAGGTAAATAATATTGCACTTCACATTGGCATGAGACACTGTAAACACACAGAGCTGCTTGTGCGGAGTGAACTCTTCCTGATGGGTTAGAAATGTAATGGATGCGATTCCTGCCTGTGTAACACTGACACAGCTCTGATCTTAGTGTTCACTACTGTATATAATCACTGAAACGTTCTTCCACAATTAAAACTGATTCTGATCCCACTAATGTTCTTCGTGACTACATGATGAATATTTTTTGCATTAGAAAATATCGTTCAAAGGCAATTTCTAGGAATTCTAGACAGATCTAAGGCGACCAGGTGGACTCATTTTGATAGACCCCGCCCCCCCACCAAAAGGTTCAGTTTGCATAAATGAGAAGAGTCAAAGTACATGATTATTTTTCAAATCATTCAGTCTGAGAAAGCCACAGATGAGTTTTCATGAATCAGTGGAATCCAGTGTGTAAGGCTTTGTTCTTCACTGTGGTGAACTTGCTGACAAACACTTTGGCAAAAGCGGGGTCCACCAGGTAGCGATAACACTTGGTGACAGTGGGTGGAGGCTCTGCGAGTGTCACTGGGGGCTGCAGCTGGAGACAGGCAGCAGACGGGGAAAGAAACTGAGAGGCTCTCATCACGTAGTCCACCAGCCTGCGATACTGCTGCTCAGACAGACGCTCTCGAACACCATCACCCTGAGAGAGAACACACACGATTACACTGCTGCTGCTCCACCAGCTGCAGCACAGTTCATCGAGGTTTCGGAAGACGTGTGCGCAGAAAAGTGCACGCTGCTGGACGAAACTGGTGCAGTCAATTAACTGGCGCATACTGCCATTACCACACTGTTTGGCTTTCACTGTGTGATCGCTGCATTGCTCACCTCAGCATCACTGGTTACTGTCTGCTGCTGTAACGTGAGCGTGAGCTCGCCCTGCTGTCCTGGCTCCTGCTGACACTCCACCTGGAGGCGGCAAGCGGATTAACAAGGTGCACTCGGTTGTCACAGGAGCAGTTTTTGTTGTTTAGTCATGAGACGCTTTATTCTTTGTGTCTCGGAGTTACCTCGGTGATGGGAAAGGCCTGTTGCTGGGTGTCCTCACTGAGGCTGACGACAAAGAGCACCTCAGACGTGAGCAGCAGGCAGCCAGCGTGCTCCTGACCCGACCCACTCACGATGGTCACGTCCAGGGCCATGTGGAGCTCTGGACGCCCCAGAGACTGGAGCATCTTCCTGCAGGAATACACGTTAAGCAGTTTAGAACTGCATGCTAAACCAACACAAACTATAGGCACAGCCCCTCCTGCATGACATTTGTGTAACACACACACACACAATGAAAGCCTCCATTCAGCCTGCTACCATCAGATATACACTTTACTTATAAACACAAGACCAAACGTGTCCGCTACATCCTGTAATTTACATTTCTACTCGTTCTCTGTGTGGTTCCTATTACGCACAGGCTCAGCGGGGAAATATGCGAGCAGGAACTGAAGTGTTCAGTCATGTTTCTCTGACAGCGCGTTTACTTTGGAAGGCAGGTGTTCGGATTGCAGAGCAGATGTTGAAGCAAACACAGTAGGGACAGTTTGGGTCTGCTCAGTGTTACTGTGCTCAAACAGCCTGACCCCTCAAGTGTCTGGGCTACCTGTTGTAGTAAAAATAATTGATGGACGCCTGATGGAAACCAGTTTGACTTCTCTGCAGCATGAATGAAACCACAGGGGAGCATTATCTCAACATTCGTGTGTTTTATATGATTTTTTTTTATCTTCCTCTAACATTAGCACAAAAAACAGCTAAGGCCCTTAAGTGATGAAAACTCAAGTGGAATGTCCTAAAGAAATATTTTAAATCTGGACTCTTCCTCCTGGAGGCAGACGGAGGTCTACACTGACTGCTATTACACGCTCGTGTTTGATAGCTATGGAAACCAAACTAAATGAGAATAATTCTTCAGAAGATGCCATAAATTATTTTTTCGTCTGCAGCTCCTGATAACCTTCTGAGGCCTCCCATAAATCTTTATGATTATATTAAATGTTCCTGTGAGAACACACTGGAATCGTTGACACACTGAGATCTGACGCTGTATATTCAGGCCCAGATTTTTACAATGCGGGAGCCAAAGGTAACCTGCTTGGCAGAACATGCAACCTTTGTAAACCGAGTCTCTCCGAACTGCTCAGGCACGCAAAGAAAGGTGTTCCCTCTCCATGTGAAGGCACCGGGAAACATTTCTGGACAGACTCAGAGTTAAACAACAAGAACAATTTCTAGCTGGCGGCTTTTGGCAGAGTGCTTATAAAAACCTTTTAACATGGCTCGATGAGAACAAGGGAGGGCAAGCTGGCTACCATGTGTGGGATCAAGGTCAAACATCTTTCCAGGCTTGTTTGGAGGGAGGGGAGGAGGAGGAGGAGGGCGGCGGCGGTGGGTAATGAACCCACCAAGGTTTTTTTCTTTTAACAAAACAGCAAAAATGATGAGAGGTACGGGGGGGAGGAAAAGAACAGCATATCCTGGTGAGAATCCAACACAAGCAAAGAAGCGAAGGCGAGAACACACGTCCAGCTTTAAAGGAGAGCTGGGTAAGTGTGAAGGAGCAGTTAGCAGGAGCGAAGAGTGGCTGCAGGTCATACCAGACATATTTAAGATGGCTGTTCGGGGCCAGCGCTGACTTTTCTTCTGTAGGCAGGTGGAGCTGTTTGGGAAGCTGCCACAGTCCTGCTCCATGAAGGATCCCTGTAGAAGTCAGGACAACTGGCATCAGTTTGACAGGAATGTGGACTACATACGTGCTCTACATCCTCTACACCCAGTTCATATAATGGTAAATAAAAAAACACTGATGAGGCTGATTCTGTGTGTGTGTGTGTGTGTGTGTGTCAGTGAGAGTTCATAACCCGTGCGTGTGGTCAGCTTTCCTTCAACCCTCTGTAGCTGTCAGCAGAGCGACGGCAGCAGCGAGCCAGTGAAGTCATCAAGTAGTTAAAACAAAGCAATAAAGAATCCAATGAGCTCCATTAATGATGTCACTGCAGTGGTACTCGGCAATGCTGCGCAGCTCTGAGTGGGTGTTTGTGGATCCATGTGTTTCATAACAGAGCACAAATCAGTGGAGATGATCTGCATATCAGATGATTGGATTTTTTTATTGCTGTATATATTGTCAGAGTGGGTGCCAGTGGGTATGCTGGTGTGTGTGTCTTTCTGCTGATGATTAAGTCTACGCGTTGTAATCTGCGGAGCTCAGAGGGTCAGGTCCATCAGAGCCAGGCCCCGGGGAGGTACTGCTCTTACATGGAGCTCCTCACCTCATTGGCCGTTCATGTACCGGAGCCAAGCTCTGCCCGCAGGCAGCCCAAATCTTCTATCCCCAATAAAAAAAAACAGTAATCCACAGGATTAAAGAGCCTGTATGAAGAAGTGGCTGTGCATATATGAGCAGGCCTGTGTGCGTCTGGGGATCTTTCAGCAGCTCTCTTCTGGGTCCTGGCTTATTAACACTTAGCTCCTGCCTGAAGCTGAGAGGAGAGCGATCATCCGTGCTCTGAGAGCTCGAGGATTTTCCTGACAAACGAACTCTAATCCATAAATGTGTTTATTGTTGCTGATAGCACCTTGGAAAAATGACTTAACCACACAGTCTGCGCTAGTTATGTCTCAATAAATCAATGAGCTCATTGCAGGACATGATGGGTTGACCACTCTCCAAAGGTCTTAAATTACTGGCTGCTGTCCAGCCGCGTGGTTTATTCACCTTGCCACACAATTTCTGAAATAGTCTTAAACAGGAAGAACTAATGAATTTATTAAGTATGCTGTTATCTGTGACTATGCTGAACCTACCATATCCAGTCTGGGAAACCAGCTCTGCTGCTCCTCCGATGGGCTTGGTAAAAACCCCCACGATGCCTTTCCCCACTCCAGAGATCACCCCTTTGGCTTTGCTGCCAGCTGAGCTCTGCATCTCCCAGTTCCTTTGGAAGTTCTGCATGGGCTGGTCCACGATCCCTGCTATCGCTCCTGCCAGACAGACAAACAGAAAAGTCTTTTTTATTTAGAATAAAAACGCGATTTAAAAAAACCCAAAACATTTTAATTAAACACAGGAAACCAAGTCAGAGATAGACAGATAAATGGAAATCACACAGGAACTCTGTGAACCCTAAAGATCACGGACTTCCTGTGCGACAGACTGAAAGTGCATGTCATGAATTATAATCCACTGTTACGCAGAGATGTTTGCAGCCGTTCGGTTTCGGTCCTGCGTGCTCCGTGTAGCTCTGAGTCTGATTTGAGACAGACGTGAGTTTTATTGCCCTCTGGGTGTTTACTGTGTCCCCACTGTGCTGTCTCCACTGCTGTGTCACAGCTCTGACCACAGTGTGAGCACCTCTTTGAGCATGTGCAAGTGGGCAGCATGGTGCGGCACATCTACAGCGCTGTGAAAAACGTATTTGCCTCCTTCCTGATTTCTTAGGTTGTTTTTTTTTCATATTTGTGCATATTTGAGATCATCAAAGCCATTTCTAACATTAGGTAAAGATAACCCGATTAAAATACAACACTTTAAATTAATTTTTTCAGAGCTGGACGTGCTGCTCTGTTTTGGATCATAACCTAAGTGTGCTTGAGTTGGATGGCCGGACATTTTCCATCAGGATCTTCTTGTACAGAGCAGAATTCATGCTTCCAGCAATTACAGCAAGTCCACATCCTGAAGCAGCAAAGCAGCCCCATCACACTGCCACCACCATGTCTGTGTGTTGGTGTGAGGTTATGTTTATGACGTGCCGTGTTAGTTTTACACCGTTTGTAACGGGATTCCACTTCGGTCTGGTCAGTCCACAGAATATTTTTCCAAAAGTCTTGGGGATCATTAAGATGTTTTTTTGGCCAATCTCAGACGAACCTTTGTTCTTTTTGGTCAACAGTGGTTTTCACTCTCCGTGGAAGCCATTTTCCCAGCCTCTTTGTTATTGTTGAATCACGAATGCTGACCTTAACTGAGGCAAGTGAGGCCTGCAGTTCTTTAGATGTTGTTCTGGGTTCTTCTGTGACCTCCTGGGTGAGTCACCGATGAGCTCTTGGAGTAATTTTGGTAGGCCGGCCGCTCCTGCGAAGGTTCACCACTGTTCCAAGTTTTCTCCACTTGGTTCTCTGGAGTCCCAAAGCATTGGAAAGGACTTTGTAACTCTTTCCAGTCTAAGATATGTCACCGACTTTGTTTCTCAGCTGTTTCTTTAGATCGTGGCATGATGATCTTTCAGCCTGCTTCACTCTGTCAAACAGGTTCTATTAAAGTGACTTCTTCATCAGTAAGTCTGGCAGTAATCAGGCCGCCGTGTGGCTAATGAAAAAGGGGGGAAATACTTTTTCACAGCGCCGTCCATACACACATATATATTACTCATTTCAAACATAACTATATCCTGGGGTTTCATTTATGACTTGTAATGTAACATTTTGCTCTAGTGTCCACACTGTCCATGCACTTCATGATCTCCAAAAATGATGATTTTACTGTGTGATGTTGATATGTGTAACGCTGTGCTACTGAGAGCACGTCTAACCTTAGGAGGCAAAGAGTGAGTTGGGCCAGGGAAAGGCTAAATGTTGACATTTAGTGACAACAAAGACAAGGAAACATGTCTGCTGTGAGCTACAGATGCAAAAATGACTGTTGCTTGCACGTTCTCACATACTGTACCTAACAAGCTAATGCCGAGTCGTGACAGTCCCTGTCTCAGTCCGTCCCCGAGGCTTTCTGGGAGCTGCCGTCTCCACTCCTCCTGCCTGGTGTAGTGCTCTTCATCCAGAGACAGACGGTCCATGTTCCTCGCCAGGCTCGTGGCTAGGTTGGTGATGGAGGTCAGGGTGCCTAAAGAAATGTGAAGTTCAGTGGCATTATGTTCATAGAGAAAAGGTAGAGGCACTTTTATGGAATAAATCACAGAATGACAGTTTTAGTGGCACACAGTACTGTATGGACATTTATTTTCAGTTCTTTTTATTTATCAGCCAAGAGAACACTTCTCTGCCATAACTCCATGACAATAAACATTCCATAAGATTTGTTTGAGTCTATTTGAAGATTCACATGAAAACTGCGAGCATCATATTGTCACCTTTTGAGATATGTTTGACGAAGGAGGTGGTCCCTCTGGAAACCCCACTCACAAAGGCTCCAGGTCCACGTGTCAGGCCCTCATATGGGAGGCGGAAAAAGTCAGACACGCCGTTACCGATGCTCCGCACCAAGCTGGCAGGACTGCCCAGGATCTCCAGAGAGCCCACGACCCAGCCTGAGACACACACACAGTGCTGCACGCTTACGTTTGTGGCAAACATGAAAGAACTCCTCTTTCTCAATGCTGTGAGGCGTTTTCAGGACATTCCAGAAAAACCTGGACTGAGATAAACTTTAACTGGCATTTCGCAAAGTATTCCACATCATGATTATATTTTTTAGAGCTCTTATCTCAGTAATACCCACAAACACACAGTACGCCCTCACACTCACAGATTCCTGCATCAAACGTGTGACAGAGCACAGGATTTACAGCCTCCTACTATCTCACCTCTCTCATTAAACCATAGAGTCCCCTACAGATGGCACGGTTCATTGATATTTATGCACTGACAACTCCATCACAAAAATCAAATAGTCATTTCTCAAGACGCCAGGCCCCGCTTTGCTCTTATTCTCTGTCAATTTGCACTTGAGTGATGGACTCTAATGGTAGGAAACCTACTCCAGTGGGGCCTCGTGGTTGTTTCTGCTTTATATGGTTTCCCAGTTGTGGTTTTGGTAAAGTATAAAGTCCTGACAGGAGCTGATGTTTACAGGCCTGAGTCATGCTTTTAAACACACACATGCTAGCGTGTATGCAAAGATGGTGTGTCTATTGTTCCATAAGGCTTTGTATGTGCATGGACTCACACGTGTGGGCGTATGTCTGATCATAGGCTGTACATCCTCATGTTAATCAGTCCCAGAATGCAATGCATCCTGGAGCCCCTGTCTTTATGATGACTCAGGAAGAGGAGAAGGCGGTAGGGTGACGTGTTGAAATACGAGCAGAAATGAGGGTTCTAACGAGAGACAGCGGGAAGGAAGCGTCTGGCCAGAATGGTGATTTCTGATGTGGAAATGACTGGGTTAAACCAGACCATGTGTGGAGGCTTTGACTAGACAGGAGGACAGCGCAGGAGAGAGGTATGGAGCTCTAACAGGGCCCGATAAGTCAGCCTTAGACATGGTGACCGCTAACGGATTAACCGTAACATACTGCCAACAAACAGGGTGTGAACCATGAGTTACTGGTCAAAACACATGATACACCACTGAATTATGACAATGACAGAATGTAAGTCTTTCTCAGGGAACTGGTGATTCAGGTTTTGCTTCCTGGAGCTTTACAGCTTTCCTGCACTTCTGCCAAAATGCAGCAGCAGCCCCTGGGTGCATCATTCAAAGCTCAGCTCTAGATGTGCCGAAAACAAATGGTAGGATTTTCTAACTTCCTGCTGAGTTCATGTCATTTGGCAACTGATACTGAAAATTGTGAGACAAAGGCCATCATATCCAGAATATATACATATACAGAAAACATAAAGCTGAATATAAACATTTGTAACTGGTATCAGTGAAGAGGCAGCAGGTGAATTTGCATTTGAAGGAAAAACAAACTATATAACTTAGTCCTGTCCACACCCACCAGCTCTGAAGAGGGCTCCCGCAGCATAGTGCATGGCCAGAGCATGGACCAGCTGTCTGGCTGTAGTGCAGAGCGGCCCTCTCTCAAAGAGGGAGAAGGAGAGAGGAGTGTGGTCAGAAGCAATGTACAGCTTCAGGGAGGCATGGATGCTAACTAGCAGGTTGACGGGCTGGATGGTGAGCTTCTGCAGCCGCACAGGGTGGAGCAGTGCCTGCGCTGACTGGAGAACCTGGATCACAAATTTAAACAGACAAAAGAAATAATTTTCAGACGTGTTAAATATTCTGTGAGTGTCAGCGAGCTATACTGTAGGTCCCACAGTGGTAATAAAATAATGAGAATGTAGTGAGTAAAATAGAAAATATTGAGCCTCATCAGTAACTAAATAAAGAGTCCATGTGATGATTATTGTACCTGTTGAGGGAGGGTGGAGGCTACTCCTGATTCTTTGCTCTGCTGAGTCTCTGCTGAGGCAAACGCATGGGTGGGGATGTAGGTGTGGAACAAAGTCTTAATGTAGTAAACAAAAGTGTCTTCGAGGTAGACTCTGGCAGGCTGGAGCTGGAAGGAGACCTGAAGAAAAAACACTGTTCTGAGAATGGCTTCTTCAGATTTGTTTGAGAGAACATGAAGTGATTTGGACAAAGACGTCTCTTAAACACTGTTACAGCTGCTGAAATGCTTTTGAGCATAAAAAGGACCTTTTCTTGCCTCCAGTAAAGATGAAATCATACATCAGCTGTTATGATACTGTGTTGGAGCAGAGAGTGAAGTTCGCAAACAAAAATGCACATAAAGACATGGGAACGAATCTAACCTCCTCCACTGTGCATCTGTCCCCAGCCAGCGTCATCCTCAGCTGCAGAAAACAGGAGCGTTTGAACTCCTCCAGTGCTTCGGGGGACTTGGTGGGGTTGGCGTCACTGCTCCACAGATCCCCGGGTTCAAGCCCTCCTCTCTGATCTTGGCACAGCAGCACGGGGAAATGGAAACTTGCCCGGTTATACAACTGGTTGTCCACTTGCAGACTGGAGCAGTGCACCTCAATGAGCGACGAGTCAGACATCAGCGCCGAGATGGATCCCGTGGCCACGGCTAGCTCCGGGGGCAGGGAGGTGGGTGCAGGAGCCAGGCTGATGAGCAGCTTGGTTAACGTGAGTCTCAGAAGCTCCACAGAGCTGGTGGGACTGGTGATGTCATCACTTAGCACCATGCTGGCCTCACTCAGGAGGATGCTGACAGACAGTGTGGAAGACCTGAAAATAAAACAGAATTATTAATGTGAAAGTACAGCAGGGCACAACAGAAACTATAACCCACAAATGAAAATACAGCAAAAGTCAAAGCAGGTATAAAATTATTTGTCATTTCTTCTGTACAATCAGGAAACCTTTCCAGCTGGGCATGTGCATGATGACTGTGATTATTTGTAGAGGATAATAAGGGACCAAACTCATTCGTCTTGCGCTGAATTTCCTACCAGAGCACATTAACAAAGATCATTGTCTGAGGTAATTTGTTTACATTTACCTAACATGTGATTATATTAATATCCTGTTTTGTCAAAATGACAAAGCAGCTTGCATGTGTTGATGTAATGGAATAAAGCTGTAATACTACGTTCTACTGTACAACTAACTACACTCATGACAACACTAGAAGGTTTTATTGCCCTCCTGTGGTGAAAACGATGCCTGTTTCTTCATGTTTAGAGTTCTGCATGAAAACATCGCCGTTAAGAGTAATCATAAAGCAAATGGAAGTGAACGCAGTAAAAGGCACATGGGCAGATAGCTTGAGGTTAGGAACAACAACACGCACGGCTGATTTCTTGTACTTCAATTATGAAGGCAACATAACTCAGCAACAATAAAAAATCACCACCTGTGCATGCATACCTGCTCTGTTGGTTGATTACAGTGCCCACGCTGCCCTCGGGTGCCAGAGATAGAACCAGGGTGCCTCTCTCATACATCACGTCTATGTAGAGACAGCCAAAGCCTGGGAGAAACACCACCTGCAACAGCAACACGATCCCAGTGACCAGACACTCATTTTCACCTTACTTTAACTTTGAAGAGGAACTTACACTTTTACACAGCCGTAGCTCAGCTCAGTGCCCTTTAAACTGCTCTTTGTGTGTGTGTTTCGTGTGCATTTCAGAAGTTACATGAATCTCATGTTAACCTAGACCTCTCCAGGTTCAGAGTCAACAGAGACTCATGTGAAGACAGGAAGCAGATCACCGCTGAATACTTCGCTAAGCAGTCATAACAAGTCTAGCCTTTGACTTCTCACCCCTACCACAGAGGTCAGATTCAGACCTCACAGTAACCAGAGATGCAGAGTCTCAACCCCCAACCCACAGCTGCCTAGACACAACAGTAAACATTACACACACTGCTCCTTAACATTTTGCTAACCCCACTCTATTACCCCAGACCAGGCCAAAAATGCTTATGCTGGATCACTATTTAACCTCAGAAC
>VOQJ01017310.1:20222-34949 GCA_015052665.1 Apistogramma diplotaenia | reverse complement strand
GAGACTTTTGTTTATGTTCTCTGACAAAAATGAGCTTAATATCAATACAAATATTTGAAACACTAATTTGTTCCAATGCAACAAACAGTTCCTCCTGCAGCCACTGCAGGGTTTGCTGATGATGACATTTTTTTAATGTTGTGGTATGGTGCCATCCCTACTGATAATGCATGAAAATATCACGGAGACAGGTCCTCTTTGCAGTTAGAAACAAGCGTTGTATTGCTCCGCCTTCTGCAACAGGCCGTTGTCAGCGAAATAGTCTATTTCCGCCGGTGGAAGTAGTCCTTTACCTTCAAATGTGTATATTTTGTACGGTATTTGATCTATGACTTATCTGCAGTGTATAATTATTATTCCCATTCTTCCATGTTGCCTTGGTTTGAAGAGGACAGTTTAATTCAAAAGTCACTGCAAATAATTCTTTCTGTAGCTGCCATCCCACACTCCTGCCTGTTTTCCCTCTTCGTTTTTCAAATCGATGACTTATCAGTGCTGATGCTCCTGTTCTGTGTGTCTGCAGTTCACGGTCGGACGGCCGGCGCTCACGGTGCCGTTCGGACCGAGAGGCCACGGGAGCTGGACCGCGCTCTGATCCAGCAGCTGCGGGAGCGATGTGAGCGACAGGCCCTGCAGCTGCAGACTCTGCAGGCGCAGCTAAAGACGGCCTCGCTGTGCACGGA
Organism: Apistogramma diplotaenia; assembly: GCA_015052665.1. Lineage (NCBI taxonomy): Eukaryota > Metazoa > Chordata > Actinopteri > Cichliformes > Cichlidae > Apistogramma > Apistogramma diplotaenia. The sequence goes on along the minus strand of VOQJ01017310.1, from coordinate 34,266 downwards.
TGTTTTCAGCATCACCACCCAGCACTTCTGTCACAAGGTAACATGCAGCAGAGCTCTGGAAGCTCAGCAAAGTGGACGGCAGACTTTGCAAAGCCCTGGAAGAGTTTGGCATCCACATCCTGTCATTCTTAATCCTCAAACAGGAGTGCAGGGGCTGTGTCACATGTTCGTCTTCTACTGGGTTCATTTAAGGTCTGTTTGGCTTTAATATCTAAGATTTGCTAGATTCTGATCTTAAGATAACTTATGACGGTGTCTTAAATGCTTAGCTGGTTTCCGGATGTCAGGAATTTGATATTTTCTTGCATTAAAAAGTTGGAGTTTCGGTTATGAAAAGACTCTTTTTGTAGCTGCATGATTGTGGAATGATATGTAGTGTCTGCCACTAAAGTTAGAACCTGAATATTTATCATAAAAAGAAAAACTGCATCGGTCATTGTTAGATGTTGTGGATTGTGCAGCTTTCACGGAGCTGCAGAGTAGAAGATGGATGTTGTCGTGAGCTCCGCGGTGCTGCGTTCGCTGTCACTAATGACACCTGTAGCATCTGCCTTTGGTTGTCAGGATTCCTGTGTTCACAAAGGGAAACGCTTCCTTTTAAAGCTCCTGTGATTCTGAGGGCGTCTCTAAAGGCGCCGCATTTATCGGTGTGTAGTGAAACACTGAGGTTTTCCTGGTTGGTAGAAAGGAAATGCTGTTGGGGGGTTTATACATGTAAGTACATTAGCATGCATTTGATAGAGGTGTGCAGCATATCTTGTTGTGTGTGTTCTTCTGGTGCTGCGGGATGGCTGACTCACACATTCCATATTTAATATTCTCTTTTTATTGCTCTGGCCTTTCCTGCAGTCTGCTGAGATGAGGCTGACAGTGGTGCCTGTTTCTTAAACCTGGATTTACCTCCCCCCATTTACATGTAATATATGTGCCAGCCCCACCCACGGGCGGTGCTCCACAGCAGGAGATGAATGAGAGCAGAGCAGACTGTCCAGGCCTGCCTCTGCTTTTGAGCACAAAGCCCTCTGAGCTCTGAAGGATTCCTTACATGATTAAGAAATATGACTCCCTTTTTAAAACAGTTGCTTGTTGTTATAAATAACTATATGTTTGTGGAATTATAACTATATATATTTGGATTTTCAGTTTTCTTGTATTTCTGTGGTGACTTGATCTTTGTAAGTAGGTGGTTTTTGCATCTTCACCTCCACGTGTCCACACTCTGTTTTAGGATGCGTATGCTGATGAGGTGTAATTATGTTTTAAAGAGTGAAGAAATCATTAACATCAGCTGAGTTTAGATGCCTTTTGCTGATTCCTCAACATTTCCATTTTTTTATGCGGAGAAGTGATTTCTTTAGTCAAGATATTGAAATAAAATGATCTCGCTCCCTATTTTCTGCTACTTGTGTGTGTGTGTGCGTGAGTGTGTGTGTGTTGCTCCCTGCCATGTGTGTGAATGTGATCTGGGGCGTGTTGGTGGGGGTTTAAGGAGCAGGCAGGCAGAGCTGGGCTGGGGCTGGCAGTCTTTGTTCTAGCAGGGATAAATGATGGTCGTAAACCGGGAAACGAGGTGAGGCTTTGGTCTTTCCATCTCTCCTCCCCTCTCCTTCCCTCCCCCCCTCCGTCTCCCTTTCTGCATCTTTCTGGAACTCGCATCTGTCACTGCTGCCTCCCGAGCCGGCTAAGGGATGCCGCTGCTATCTGCTAGCCTAGTATGGGCCACTGCTGCTGCGGGCTCCGTTTCCTCCGTGTGCTCCGTCGGGACCGAACGGTAAAGTCCGCGTCTTCTGCGGGCAGCGAGCTCGTTTCAGCAGCGAGGACGTGTGGCTGTGCGCATGTGTTTGTGTGGGGGGGAGGAATCATCATTTTCACTTGTTTCCTAGAGACGGAGCGTGATGGTCAGTGTGAAGCTGTGTGCGATTGTGCTGAGTCAAAGCCTGAAGGTGTTTCTCTCATCCTGTAACAGTTTCCAGGGACGTGCAGTTTTAGCTGCTGTGATGTCATCTTTGGCTGTTTGAGTCCTTAATTTATGTCTGCTGGTTAATTTGGGGTCATTAGATAGCAAATAATGTGTTTTTTTTGTTTATTTATTGATACTTAATTTCCCATCTACAAGAAATCACATGTTCGGTGTTCTTTGAGCTTCCTGCGCGTTCGTTATAAACTCTCCTCTTAAGAAAGCAGCTGGAAGCTTTTTATGGGCCCACTAATTAGGTTAATTAGCTCCGAATTGGCACGATTACTGCAAAAGTATTTTAAAATGTACTGTAGTGAAATTGTCAATAAGTTGTTAGAATGAGAATAAATGAATAGACATCAATAAAAAAAACTGAAACAGCTGGAACAGGTGTTTCATCTGTGAACTTTAACGAGACCTTTCAAGCTACTGAAAATGACCACCGCTGGTTTCTGATTAATTATGATGCTCGTTTTCCACATTTGGTGACACATCAGATGATAAATTAAGGAGCTGCTGAAAATAGCCAAACAGTGCGAGCAGTGAAGGAAAACCATGATCAGCCCTGAAGACAGATTAAGTTGCCTTGGCGAGAGCTGAATATCATACGGGACAGTCAGAACGCCTGTCACGTAACTCCCTGGAGATTTAAATGTGTGGGTCTGGTGGGCAGGACTATCGATTGGTGGGTGGAGCAGAGGTGGAGCTGAAGCATATGAAATAAAAAAGCTGAGGTCCCTCCTGAGGTCCCTGCAGTCTCTTCTTGATGGCTTTATGTTCCAAGGAAAACCTTTTAGAGGGTGACATCACGTCTGCTGTGACATCCTGTTTACTCTCATACATTTTTCACCTTCTGCTCTCCGCTTGTTTCTCCTGAGCACAGATTTATGATCGCTTCTTTTCTTTTAGTCTCTTGCAGTCATTTTACAGTCTGGTGGTTCTTTCCTCTGAGGAGGCATGAACATAACAGTCCGGGCCTGTGTGAGTCCTGTACATGATGACTTCTCAAACAGGCTTCCACATGACATTTAGCTTAAAATGTACCATAAGCAGAAATCTAGGAAACAGCCTCTCCCACCACAAGAGTTAAAAGCATAAACGTTTCCTTCAGTTGTGAGTGTGTCTAGAACTTCCTCTTTGAACAGGAAGAGTCAGTTGTTACTTTGTTTTAAAGTTGTTACATATTTCTCCTCAAGTATGTCGTCATAGGAGACCAGTGAGTTTATTTTACAGCACAACACAATAAAGTCAACACTGCACCTGTACAGACAACCACTCACACTCACACCTACGGTCCAGTACAGCGAAACACAATGCCTGCTGTAGCTTCCCTCTAAGAAGCATTTTGTTTATGTTTATGAAGACTTGTCACAGCTCCACCTGTGAGCAGCAGACTCCACATTTCAGCTCTGAGCAGTGGCATTTATCACCTGGTGTACCTGCTCCTGTCGTCACCACAAACAGCTGGTGTTGGGTTTGTTACGGTGTAACATTCAGTGAAGATCCACTCTGACCTGTAATTATGTACTTACAGTGGATTTGTGCACAGAAACACCAGCATCCACATGGACCGTCTGAAGATGTGTGTCTCCGTGTGTCTTTCAGAGTGAGAGTGCCGTCGTGAAGGAGAGGGAGCTGTCCCTGGAGCTCGCTAGAATCCGTGATGAAGTGGGTAAGTGGGATACGGCGTTCCAGATCTGTCACCACAGGCAGGAGAGAAAGTCACTCACTGCTCACATGTATCACCCAGTGTTTTAGCACAAGGAAGGGAGCACGAGGGGCCCGTGGGAATTCACCCTGCAGATGGCAGAGCATTATAAACCACCCAGCATGCAGCAGGAAAACACCTGGATTCACATCGTTTCAAGTCACACTTGAGAACAAACTCTTTCGAGCAATAATATACAATAAAGAAAAATGATGAAGAATTTTATGAAGTGTTTCCATTGTGACATAAAAAATAAAGAAAACCTGAGACTGCATGGAGTTAAAATGACTTGCACGTCTTTCTCTGTTCTGTCTCTTCCAGCCTTCAGTGTTGCACGCTGGGAGCAACTGCAGCAGGAGAAGGGGGAACTGGAGCGTCGCTTTGAGTCTGAGCTGCAGCGACTGCGGGCCCAGCAGCAGAAGGAGCTGGGAGCGCTGGAGGAGCGGCTGAAGGCGCAGCACATGGACGAGACGGAGAGTCTGCAGGCCCGACAGCAGGCTGAGCTGGAAGAGCTGCGCTGCAGTCAGCAGGAGCAGGTGTGTGTTATGCAGCGTGGATGCTGTGAGAACTTAATTTCACTAAAGAAGTGTATCAGAGCTGTTGGTGGCTCTCGCAGCACAGCTATGACCCTCCTGGTGCTCGTGCATGCATGTGAACAGCCGGGAGCACCGGTGACTTCTTTTTGTGGTTGTTGCCTGCAGCTCGAGGAGATGAGTCAGAATCAGGAGGCGTCCTTGATGGAGATGGAGACGGCTCACAGCGACACACTGGCCACTCTGCAGGAGGAGCATGCCAGGACCGTGAAGAGTAAGCGCCCCATTTTAAACCTTCTGCTGCCCCCCTGCAGGGGGAGAGAGATGATGATGGTGATGGTGATGATGATGTGCGGTTTCTTGTGTCAGATTTGAAGATGGCCCACGAGCAGCAGAGGAAGTCTTTGGAAGAAGACTTTGAAAAGATCAGACTGTCACTGCAGGTTAACAGTTTCCCTTTAAACAAAATCATAGTGTGACACGATTCAGAGATGATTAAAGTCATTAACGGTCTCGCCTCTCGGATCGTGGTCACCAGGATCAGGTGGACACGCTGACGTTTCAGAACCGGAGCCTCCGAGACCGAGCAAAGCGATTTGAAGAAGCTCTCCGCAAGAGCACAGATGAGCAGATAGTGGTAAGTGCTTCTGGCTGCTCTTGTGACAGTGGCGGCATAAAGCTTCTGCTAGCTGGCCTTCAAGCTCGGCTGTGCTTTTTCAGGATGCTTTGGCTCCATATAAACACATCGAGGAGGACCTGAAGAGCCTCAAAGAGGTTCTGGAGATGAAAAATCAACAAATCCACCAACAGGAGCTGAAGATTTCAGAACTGGAGAAAATAGTAGGTTTCAACTTTTTGCTTTAGTTTAGCATCAAATGCATGAAAACTCTGTAAGAACAGGAAGTGCAGGTAGGCCAGCATGGCCATAAAGAATCAGTAAGATTCATGGCAGCTTTCTGAGATTCATAAATGATTAATAAAGTTTATTATCACTGCAGCCTTCCCATTTCCATCCCACCTGCTTTCATCAGTCCACATGTTTCCTTTGTGAAGCCACATCACTCCGTCTGCGCCCCTCTCCCACCCGTTGCACACATCACTTGAAGAATTTAATGTGGTGCACGCTGTCACCTGTGTTTTTTGAGCAGGCTGCAAAGAATGTGTTCCTGGAGGAGAAGCTGCAGGTGTTACAGCAGCAGAACGAGGACCTGAAGGAACGAATAGACAAGAATCTCGCTGTTTCCAGGTCAGAGGACGTGCATGCTTATTAAAAACCGAGTCCACGCTATGAATCCAGAGTGTTTTTGTTTTTAAAGCTTCATCGTTAACATTTTAAAAACAACACAGTACAGTGGGAACTAAAACTTTTACTATGATGCAGAATGTATGCAGTCCTGTCAGTCACTGTGCTGCTTCAGCTCACTGAGGTCAGCCAGCATTCATTTGTGCACAGCTCTCCTGAGAGCCCATCACAGCCTTTCAGTCAGGATGAGGTCTGGGCTCCTTTTCAGCCATTCTGTTGTGGATTTGTTGGTGTGCCTGGGATCAGTGCCCACAGCGCTCACACAGGGAGCAGCAGTGCTGTTGGAAAACAGGCAAAAGCATTCAACCTGCCGAAAAGACACGTGATTTTAAATAATCATGTAGCCCAATTATTCTCCTCATCTACCTTGTATTGTCCTACATTTAAAACACTTGGCTGCACATCCCACCCTTTTGTCCTTGTTTCCTTTCCTCTTCAGGCAACTCTCTGAGGAGAATGCTAATCTGCAGGTGCACGTGGAGAAGGAGAGCAACGAGAAGAAGCGCCTCAGTCGCACCAACGAGGAGCTGCTGTGGCGGCTGCAGACCGGCGAGCTGAGTCCTCACATGTCCCCCAGCTCCTCCCCAATCCATCGCCCCCCCCCTGGACCAGGCTCCCCCGCCCGCCCCCATTCCTACCATCAGTGACGCTCCTCTGGAAGCTCCGGTTTTTAAAACCTCTTTGGTGAATGTTTCTCTCAGTCAGGAGCAGGAGGGATGCTACGCTACGAAGCAAAAACAGGTTTCTTGGAAAAATCCACTTGCTTATGAAGTGCATTTGCAAAGTTGAACCGCGGTGACCTAATCAGTTGTTACAGTCAGAAGGAAGTCTCTGCCCCCCCCCATTCAACGCCCCCATGAGAGACGTGAGATTGTAGATTGATCGGAGAGGAGAAGCAAAATCACGGTGCCTCATTTCCATGTTTTCGCCTGCATCTCCATCTTCTCATCCAGCGCTCAGGATGATGGATGAACAAGACATAATGATAATCAAAAGTGCAACAGCAAACACGAAAAGCGCCTTCTGCCGTCCTTTCCCTCCCACCAGCAGCATCCACCAGGCGAGGGGAAACCGCAAAACTACCTACAGTTCCGCTCGGAGCGCAGACTCGGCTGTTTTAGGACTTTCTGACTGACTACCAAGCCATTTAACCTCAGTCACCCCTGCTACTTTCTAGCTTGTGTGTCAGCATTGACCCGAAACGTGTGGCTGCAGCATCATCACAACTTCCTGGCCATTCTTTGTAAAATCTGTACATGTATTGCTCTCTTTAAAGCATGATCTGTCTTCCAGTTATGATTAACTATATTTTAGGATCACAGTCTGACGAAGTGGCACGGCGGGGCAAAGGAGCATCACAATCCAAAATGAATTTCTGATGAATCTGAACAGGATTCGTTAAAGTTAAAAACCTTTGTTATCCGTTTGACAGTAGGTGAGCTAATGCCCTTCACCCTCGGCGCGGTTAATAAAGTCACTGAAGGAAACACTTGCTCCAGTTAGGAAGCAAAGATCATCGTGAATCCGTTTCATCTGTCTTGGCTTGTTTCTGAGGTCCCAACCACCTGCAGGACGCGTGCTCACAGCTCGGCACCATTTCGCCCAAGAACAGCAGAACCGAGCCCCGTTCTGTGCACAAAGCACATCTGGGGATCGTTCTGCTGCCGCAGCGTTAACCAGCATTACATCTGACTGCAGGTCTGCCATAGATGCCAGCTGAGCTGCACACGTCTGAGCTGAGATCACAAAAAAAAGATTTCAGGTCCGTTGCACCAAAGCAGCTGACATGGATTCACAATCCTCGATGCTTCCTAACGGTCAGCTCAGCTGACTTTGTGTTAAACTGGGGGACTCACATGTTCCCTCCATTTATTTAGCAGCATCTAAGCATCTGCAATCAAAAACCACCAAAGAGGAGCTCGTTAAACACAGGCGTTCATGAAGTACTGTAGCCGTCATAACCGCTGCACAATCAGCCATAAACGGTGCAGATGCTGCAGATCTGTTGCATTTTAAGGTGATGCTATCAGGACTCTTGCAGCTACCTGACACTGTTGCTGTTTTTGTGTTGGTAATTACTTTGTTTTACGTGTGTGTGTGTGTGTGTGTGTGTTCACCACAGTATTCTTCATAGAGAAAAACAATTGTAACCGCGGTTGGCAGAAATTCCAGAACCGACTCCAGTTTCCTGGAAGTGAGAGTGAGTCTGGCTGCAGTGTTACCTCGTTTCTCGGTGTAGAGAACAATCTCAGGTCTTGAGGAGAATTATGAGTTATCAAAGGGAAACAACTGCCTTTTTTTTTGTATTGTAGTTTTTCCATGTTTACATAACCACAAACGTCTGTTTTGCCGTTGATAGAAAAATGTATCTGGATGTGAGCAGCAAAGTCAGGAAATGCATAACGAACGAAGTGAAAAGGCATTTTATTACATTAATATAGAATATTATTGCAGTTTTATCCGCTCCATCAGACGTAAATATGTGATTGGTTGAAGCGGAGTTAAATTGACTGTTGATTTGCTGCTGGTTGTTGGAAAGGACGTGGAAGCGACAGCTCTCTCCATCAGGGACTCTGATTGCACTGATTGCCTCTGTGTCCTGTGGACATGCGCGTGAATGTTCGTCAACACTACAATAAGGTTTTGTTTACAGAAAAGGTCGCTTCTGCCGTCTACACGTTCTGTCCGGTGTCGGTCATGCGTCGGGTGAGTGTGTGAAAGCATGCCTTTATGAGGTTTGTGTCTTTATTTATTTATTGTCATGCTCCAAAACTGTAACTGTAGTTTAGCTGCTTAACATATTGTGGTGAATGATAAGAAATAACGTCTATACTATATATGTTGCACTTTGTATTTAAGTATTAAAATCACAACAAGTATACATGAGTGTGCAAATGCAAGATTTGATATGGGTGTATATTTAAACATATTTTGATGTAGAGCTCCTTTCTTTAAAGTTATAAGTAATAAAGCGGTGCGCTTTCCAGCAGCGATGCACCAGCAGATTCATGCCTTCTGGTGCATGAAGTGTTGTATTATATCTATGGGCAGAGGGAAGATGATGGTGGAGTTCCTCTCTGCTGCGATGGTGTTGAGAGTCTGCAGGTATCTCAGTTGAAGAGCAGAGGGTGAGTCAGCCATCACTAGAGAGGCTTCTTTCAGAGCCCTGGAAGCATTCATCTCTCCCTCTGCAGCAATCATCTGAAATGCAGGCAGATAATCAGTGTTCTCTGATGTTCTCTTTCTGGGCCAGAACGCACGAGCAGGAGATTAAATGAAAGCGTCCGTCGCTCTCATTACCTTGGCCCTGGCCTCCCGGCTGGCTTCTGCCTCGGCCGCCATGGCTCGCTGCAGCTGATGAGGCAACTTCACATCCTTGATCTCTACGCGCTCCACTTTGATGCCCCACGCATGAGTGGCGTCATCCAGGGTTTCCTGCAGGGTAAGATCCAGCAACACAACAGTGTCGTTTAATAAACAATCAAAAGTCCATGAAAGTTATTTCCCAAAATCTTCAGTTCGCGCTTAAGCTCATACTCAACAGTAACTGGTTAAACGTCATTGCTCACCTGCATCCCGACTGAAATGCCCTCCCTGTCGGACAGAAGCTCTGCCAGATTTTTGGTGCCAAGCACGTTCCTCAGGGTGGTTTGTGCAAGCAGCCGAGTGGACGAGTGAGCGCTGAACACGTTGGCCACTGCTGAGATGGGACAGTACACGCGGAAGTACACCACTCCGTCCACATTCACGCTCACCGAGTCCTTGGTCAGGATCTACAGATGTTTCCAAAAGAAGACGGCAGTGTCTTTAATGACAGCCTGTGATGCACAAGATAGCAGACTGGCCGGTGTCCTGTGTGAGCACCTACCTCTTGAGGGGGAATTTCAAAGGACACAGTTCTCAGATCAACTTTCACAAAGTTATCAGTGCAAGGCAATATTAAGAAAAGTCCTGGAAAGAAATAAAAGGCAGTTTAGATCTTCTACAGCAGGTTTCTGTGGCTTCCCCTCAGTATTTAACAAACCTGGCCCTTTAGCTTTTCTGTCTGCGATCCGGCCGAGCCTGAAAATGACGGCTCGCTCGTACTCCTTCACGATCTGTCAGAGACAACAAGCGCACGAAAGCAGAGGAGGAAGTAAGTCGGTTAAACGCCTCATGGAGCGAATACACCTGAATAAACTCTGTGCGAATCTGTCTGAGGAGAATATACTCTACCTTAACACAGAAAAATATCGTGAGTGGGAAGGTCACTATCACAAAGATGATGGATATGAAAACCAGGAGCCAACCGAAGCATCCCAGTTTGGCCGAGAGTTTATCTGCAGAGAGAGTGGACACGGCGCATGTGCTTTAAAGTTCTACGTTCTTCTCGGTGCTTTGATTAAGCAGTAAGATGATACTAAAGACGAGACAGGTAACACATCTGCACCTCTCTATTATCCCATATTATTCAAATCATCTGTAAGGGAAGGGGCGTGGCTTAAGATCCGCCTGAGTCATGAGGTGTTGTGTAAACCTGCCGTACTGTTGATGCATCATCATGACAACGTGGAGGTGGGGAAGAACATGTCAACGCTTTGGTGGATCTTTTATACAGGATACAAAAGTGCTGCAAAACGAATTTATTTGCTTCTAATGTTGACAATATGCAGGCAGTTATATATATATATATATATATATACACACACACACACACGCACACACACACACACACACACACACACACACACACACACACACACACACACACACACAGCACAATTCATTAAAGATAATCAGCTGCATGTTTCTTTGTAAAATTACAGACTGATACCAACACCTGGCATGTCACTGGGGGAGTCTGTGCCAGCAGAACAGAACAGCCTTATCTGTGTTAGCGGATTATGTGTATATTACCAACCTGTCAGTTTATGACAGGCTGAGGCAACCCAAACAAATGAAACTTCTCTGTTGGCTGTGGCATTAAGGTTCAAATGCATGCCACATATCTAACAGAAAATGAGAAATGCCATGAAAAACACTTTATCCCAGGAACATATGTGAGCGGGGTATGTTTTAGAAAGCATCAAACGTCACATTATAGGCATGTCAGTGATTTCAATTCCATTTCAGCTGCATTTCTGTTGATTTTCTTCTGCACTGCTTCAAATGCCCAACCAGCACAATAAAAACTACGCCTCAAATGTTTGGCTTTGCGTCTCCCACTGAGTTTTAGAGGGAAGTTATGCCAACTCCTGCAGCTATGACGAAAAATTAGTCCATAAAGCTTGTAGCTTTTAGTGCTGGCTCAAACAGAGGTACTGTAGTATGTCACACGGTCAAAAATGCAAGTGAATCCTGAATAAAACACTAAATCAATATTATTTTTTCTAATTTGCAAATTTTAATTATTTAAATCAGTTATTATTTAAAATCAATTGGAGGCTTCTTGTGTGTTTTTTTATAGTAAAATCAATTAGCTAGTCAATAGAAATTAGCAAAACTACAGCTTTATGTCTGAAGCCACGGTTCTATAAATGGACTAATAATTAACACGAAGTTACTATCCAAAGACTAATGCGAGGCAGAGGTGAGGGGAGTTTTGGATGGTAGTGATAAATGCCCTCCATTAGCATCTCTGCTTACTAAAAGTGAAAAACAACACTAACGAGTAAACTTATAACAGCGAGGCATACATCCAGATTGTGTGTAATCATCCTGTAACTGCAAACATGCTTGTTATCCCTTGTCCCAAGAACAATATCTCTGGGTCCAAGTAAGAAGGAGGGGTAATTAGGTAGCCTGAACACTGGGAATAAAGTCAGCCCCAGCAACAACAGCAGGAAAGTGATGGCTGAGGCATCTGTCAGGGCAGGAAAGTAAAGGAGAAAACCATTCCAGACAGCTGACACTTTATGATAAAGGAAAGGCTGAGGTGAGCCAAGAACAACATTCGGCTCTCCTCCTTAAGCTGTGTTTGTCATTTCTTTTTGGAAAAACTGAAAGAAAATTTTCCAGATTGGCAGTGGACTAAAAGTAAACATGCCAGAAAACAACAGGCTCTCACTTTACTACCAGCAGGCAGTGACAGGAAAGACTGTAAACCCACAGTTAGCCCCCCGTGAGGGAAGTGTCGTGAGATTCCTCGTTGCAGTGATGTTGCAAATAAAAGAGACACCTTCAAGACTCTGATTTGTTACTAAGATGTAAGAAATAATGATCCAGCTGAGGCTCATTATTGGAAGTTTAGTGCACTGCCACCCCAGGACGCAGCAGAGGAATGTAACATCTGAGGGGGAAGGGAGTATTTACTGGTGTCACAGGTTTCCAAGAGATGGTTTATGCATTTAGCAAAGCCAGAACTGGGTCACTCTCCAGGTTTTCAGCCAATAAAGTGCTGTTATTGGTCCTGAAAAGTAAGAACTTCAGATTTTTAAAATCTGATTTAGTGCTCACTACAGATAACATATCGAGGGTGACTTTAACATTGATGTAGGTACAAAGAATAACAGCCTTGTCACTGCTTTTAATGGTGTGAGAGAAATGTAATCAAATGTACATATGGTACTTTTTCCCTGTCTGTATATTCAAGGGCAAACACTTGAAATAGTTTTTTTTTTTATCTTCAGCTGTTGTTTGTCTTGCTGTTCAATATTCAAAACAAATACAATTGAGCACTTGATGTGCCAGACTTTCTTTGCTCTGTGTCTCAAATGCGCACCCCCCCAGATTTCAACCTTCAAAATCCAATCACTCTCATGTTTTGCTGCCAATCATCGTCGGCCCGTGTAGGAAGAGTGAAAAATATTTTTCATGCCATGACTCACTTCATAAACAAAGGCAGTAAATGAAGCAAAAGATCTTTCTGCTTGAGGCACCATGTTGCAGTAATGAACTTGGGATTTACAAATTGATGTCTTTTGTCTGCTCCCGTTTTAGTCTCAACTGCTGACTTTAGTCGGTACCAGGTGTCGGGTCGTGTGTGTGTGTGTGCGCGCGTGCAAGAGGAGTGAATCACTACCTTCATACTCAGCTAGTGATAATGATTTAGTTTTGGAGCAGCACAGGTTGGCAATGACGCAGGTTGTCATGGCAACAGTATGCAATGGGCAACGGAAGTTGACCATGTCACACTGCAGACCTTCTGACAACTACACACTCACACACACACATAAACATCAGTCCATGCATTAGAAAAACTACACTATATGTCAAAGGCATAAACTGCCCTCACACTGTCAGCACTGAACAGCATTACATTTCAATCCTATTCACGTTAACAATGAACAGAACTGAAAATCTCTCTGCAACATTACTGAACACGCTTTCTCACTGCGGCTTCCCTAAAACGTGGATTTCCAGTTTGCAGAAAACAGTAAGTGAATGTTACCAAAACACAGAGGAAACTTCAAAACTGGCTCAAGAAGACAGCTGTGACACATCTGTCAGACATCTGTCACTGTTTGCTGTGTCAAGCCACTGATTTAAAAAAAAAACAAACTGTAACTGTAAAAATGTAAAAAGAAAATGTAGTTAACCATTACTACATTATTTTTTCACCCTAACATTTGCAGTATTTTCCCCTCGTCAAAGACAAAAAACAGTCATGCAACGTAAATACAAATTAAAAACGGAAACGTTTCCTGTCAGTTTTTCTCTCTCAAGCATTTACAGTATTTAACTGTTATCACAAGCAATGGTACATGACGGTAAACTGTACTTCATTTTTATAGCTAATTGTTGAAATGAAAATCTAATATTTATTAAGTTATGCAGCATTGATTAAAAGTCCAAAGATCCTCAGGCTTCAGGACCCCAACTTTGAACATTAGCTGACTTGTTCATATCTTTTGGTTTTGGGAGGTGTAATGTTTCAGATGACCACTGGACTTCAGGCTTTATTCTAAAAGATCAGTAAATTTGCCTCATGGACTAACCATGCTGAGAGGAAAAAAAAAAAACCCAAAACTTATATCTCAAATTCTCTTCAGTGATCAGAAAGCATGACAGTACAATCAGAAAAAGCCTGAACTAGTAAGGCCTGTTTGGAAGGGTAGTCAGGAAAAGCCTCGTCTGTAGCAGCAAAGCTTAGGTTGGCAAAGTTGCATCTGAACAAAATACAAGGCATGTGGAACAATGTCCTTTGGGCAGACAAGACCAAAATGTTTGTGTATAACATGCAGAGGGAAAGGTGATGATGTGGTGTGTTTTGCAGCCATTGGACCTGGGGTAACTTGTAGTTACCGAGTTGAACACGAACTCCTCTGTATACCAAAGTGTTGTAAAGTTAAATGTGAAGCCATCTCCAGCAGTTAAACTTTAGCTGCGATTGGGTCATGTAGCAAGTCAATAATCATAATTTTGAGCATTCTGACTACATTTAAGTGTAATCAGTTTTCTCGGGGAAAGCATTTGCCCTTCTGTCTGTGTCAGCTTCAAACTCCCTTTTGCAGTTACACAGGGTCAAACAAACAGTATCTACAAAAACACTGCTTTCCTGAAAAATTTGAGAGTATAAGAGCTAATAAGTGTTATTGCTGCAGGGAGAGGTCGGGGGGGGGGGG
>VOQJ01017310.1:0-17652 GCA_015052665.1 Apistogramma diplotaenia | reverse complement strand
CATTACTTGTGTTGTATTTGGTAAATAATATGGTACCTATATATATATATATATAAGCTCTTCCTAGCTAAAGCCTCTTTCACCCATTGACAGACACATTCATACAAGTGCTTTTTTTTACGTTTGTGTACTTTTCCTTCTTTTCTAAGCACTTGTAACCTAGTGTTCACACACTTACGCTACAATACATCCATCAGAGGTGACTCAGGCTTCAGTGTCTTGCCCAAGGAACCAGGGATCAAACCACTGGCCTTCCAATTAGTAGATGACCTGCTCTACCTCCTGAGCCGCAGCCGACATGATGAAATCCACAGGGGTCACGTTGACTTCAATATGAAATAATTTAAATAAACACACAAGCAGCCACACAGTGTCTTGGTCTGTCTCGGGGGCCCTCTCCCTGTAGGACATGCTCGAAACGCTTCACCTATGAGGCGTACAGGAGGCATCCTGGTCAAATGCCCAAACCAACTACACCGGCTCCTTTCTAATGGAATAGCAGCTCTACTCTGTGTCCCAAATGACCTTGTTACTTGTATCCATAAGCTCATTCTTTTACTCACTACCCAGGGCTCACGACCACAGGTGAGGGTCCAAACAGAGATTGCCCTGTAAATCGAAAACTACACTTTTACACTGAGCTCTCGCTTTACCACAACAGACTGATACAGCAGCCACATCTTTGCAGACACCGCACCAATCTGTCTGTTAATCTCCTCTTCCACTCTCCCCTCACTCACGAACAAGACCTTGAGATACTTAAACTCCTCCACTTAGGGAAGCAACTCCTTCCCAGCCTGTAGTGAGCACTCCATCCTCTTCTAGTTGGTAACCATGGTCTCAGACATGGATGTGTTGATTCTCATCCCAACCATTTCACACTAAGCAGCAAAGCAACCCAGTGGAAGTGGAACTGATGAAGCAAAAAGAACCATATCATCTGCAAAAAGCAGGGATGAGATCCTGAGGTCATCAAACTGAATGCTCTACACCAATTGGCTTTGATTAGAAATTCTTTCCATAAAAGTTATGAACAGAATCTGGCAGAGACCAGCACCCACCAAGAACAAGTCTGATGTTTTGCTGGCTATGCAAACAAACCACTCACTACGGTTGTACAGGGACCGGAAACAACTAAACACACAGTTAAACACACATGGCAGACAGTTATAGAACATCATTTGCCACATGCTATGCTATGAGCAGCTTCCACACTCCTGTCTGCCCGTGTTTCAGGAGCAAAAGTAAAAAAAATTTCAAGTAGATTTTCCAGGCAAGCACCAGGCGGTCACATCAGGGACAGACAACTCCCAACCCAGCTGAGTTTTCTGCACTCCCAGCAGGGTCATTACTGCTCAGATCTCAGCTTGCATTGTAGCGCTTTCATCACTTTCCAGTAACTTCCAGTCTGGGAAGTTCACTAACCAAATGATCATGGAGCATTTTTTCCTTTAAAAGGACTGACAGAGCAGCCCTACCCCTGTAACTTGATACTGTGGTTAATTTACAACCCATTGCAAACATTAACTGAATAAATATTTAAATTTATTAAAACTGAATAAATAGAATTGGGTGCTTTTGACTGGGGTCTCTTGGGACCCCAAAACATTTGTATTTTTTAAAAGCACAGATCAATCAGAAGTAGAGAACACTGATGTGACATGATGAGGAACAAAGTGATTGACAAAGCCAAACAAAATTGGAATGATACAGTAGGAAAAGACAAACATCAGTGCAGTATGACAAAAAATGTCCCTCTGGTGTTGTGCAGAGTCACATTTAGTTACCTGCGACTTTCATTATTTAAAGTATTTTTTTAAATGTATGATCAGCCTAAGAAAACACTCAAGCTACCAGGCTCAGCTGTGCAACATTTATCTCCCTGTTAAAGTCCTGTTTCCTCTTCCTGGTGTTCATATGATATGAAATTCCTTTAAGCTGCACCAGTAACACTAGCCCCAACATGTGTTTCTGAGGCTTAACTTTTTCTTCACAAAATGACAAGTATAAGTTGCCTCTATGCAAACAAGTAATATATGACTTTATGACTTCATAGCCTGGACACAAAACATGACCAAACCTATATTTTTATAAATACACTGTTTCTTTTTTTGTTTGGTTGTTTTGCTCCTGGAATACCAGTGAAACTCAACAGTGTGAGAAAGTAAACATTTGCGGAAGGTTTTGTGTTTAATCAGACATATCCAGTACAAGACTATATGTCCTGTGCATGTGGTAAACAAACCTTTTTGTAGCCTTTCTTAGATGGTATATGTGTTTTGATAAAACTGTTGGCCTTCAAGTAAACAATATAAGAAATTTTCCTTCATGCTTTTTCATTTCTCTTCTCACAGATGAAATCTTATTTATTTTATTTTATTTTCTCCCTCTTTTTTGGTGGTATAGTGGAACACTGAGTTCAGTTCAGCAAAAAGAGCAGCCAATTACATTTGCTCTATTGCCAAGCGAATATCAGAATACTCTTGAGCAACAGCTGCACTCATAGGCCCCTCACTTTGAGGAACATTATGCTCATGTTTATGTAATGATTATTTGACATGCAAGTTATTATTTCCAGTCTGATCTATCCTCAGGGGCAAATAGCCATCTGAAGATAACGTTGCTGAAAATTATTTGCATTAATACATTTCAGCTGCTGCGAGAAAACCTCGTGTCCCAGACTATGGTATCAGTAATATCTTAAAAATGCAGATAAATATATGCTGTCTAAGCTCCCTGAGCCCCTGTGAACATTTTAAGTCAGTTTTTGTGTTTTGATATGCATGACCATCAATGGAAACACTAAAATTAGGTCACATTGAATATTTTAAAGTGAGTCATCGGATTTAAAAAGCCCCCCCAATGTTTCAAAGTGGAAGCACATTTTAAAGACTCACTTACTGTGTAGTAATTATTATTTTCCTTGATTATACCCCATGTATACACAATGTCCCATTCTCATACTCACAGTTTGAGCTACCCCCTTTGTTCACAGTTCCAACTGCTCGCAAAGGTCAGGCTGACCAGTACAAGACAGCAAGAGATATACATCTGCATAATGGTCTCCCAACCAGAGCTGAGAAGAATGACACCAAGTGATGGTAACCATGTTCTTTGAATCTATCGTTTCCCTTTTGCAGCGAAAGGCCTTCTCTGAGAGACTGCTCTCTTTGCCCGATCTCACACGAGAGAGCTTTCACATCCTCGACAAAACAAGAGAAAATGAACTCACAGGAGGAAGTTTAGGTAATGATTAAGCATCGTTCTTGCCCGTTTTACTCTCTGCGTTCGGCTGATTCAGAAAATTGATATGACGTATTTACAAAACAGCCTCTGAAAACGATGACATTTTTACATTGTCGCTCCGCATTTCTGTGGTGGTCTGTTACACTTTGCAGCATTTCAGCAACTGATCAAAGAAAAAAAAAAACATTCAAATATGTCAGTCTGCAGAAGTGAATTCACAAGAAATGAATGTGGAAAAGACTGCAGAAATGCACACTTATATAGAGCAGTGAACACAAAGAAAAGCTGCAGTCAGGAAAGTGCACAGACAAGGTCTTCAGGCAATGTTTCACTTTGGAAAAGAGCAGTTTCCATTTTCAGAGCACTTCAAGCAATCACTGCCCTTAGGATCCGCCATAGGCATCTAGAATTTTCTTTCTCCAGCGCTCAACGTTAAAATCTTCAAACAAACCAAACTGTTCTTTGAAAAACTTCCAGGACAAAAAGTTGATAATAAACACCACCAAGG
Organism: Apistogramma diplotaenia; assembly: GCA_015052665.1. Taxonomy (NCBI): domain Eukaryota; kingdom Metazoa; phylum Chordata; class Actinopteri; order Cichliformes; family Cichlidae; genus Apistogramma; species Apistogramma diplotaenia. The sequence continues at coordinate 13,898 of VOQJ01017310.1, read as the reverse complement.
TGGGTGCCTTCTTTCCTCACCATCCATCAATGCTCTGTACCAAGAGGTCAAAGTATGTCTGCATCTCCTTGATAATTTTTTTGTTTCTTTTTTTATTTAAAAAGTGTCATTAAATGACTTCTACATTAAAGAGGATTAAAAGAACATGTTTTACTGTTAAAACTTCAGCCATAAGTTATGATACCGTTGTACCAACTAAGTTTGAGAGCTGTAAACACACAGAAGCAACAGACGTGCAGGTTTTCAATCTCACAGACAAAAATTAAAACCCAAATTTTAATAAATCGCAGGTTCCCTTAAAGATACTTGTTCTACAATGAAAGCTTTCTCTCAGAAACATATTTGTTTAGTTCTCTTTCTGTGCTCATTGAACTGTCAAGACTCCACTCGTCTTATTTAACTGAAATAAACATGGTGAAGTTAAACGTCACGTCTGTGTTCTTTTAATCGGTTTCTCTGAATAAGAATCTGCTGTAAAATAATTTAAATCATTTGTCAAAGTGATAAACCTTTTTGTATTTCATCTGCATATTTGTTTTGTTTTGCTTTCAAGGTTCATTTAGTCCAAAGTCTGTCACACGGACAAAGATTGTGTGGCAGTTCAAGTATATATTATTTCAGTGCAGCTCTTGAGTCACTCAGAGTAGCAGAGCTTTAGGCTTTACCTCAAATAACCCACTGACCTGCCAGGTTTTTAGAGTTAAGCATCACTCTAACAGGCCGCACTAAAACATCTTAACCTTTAAATGTGCCCTTATTATTTATGAATACATAGACATGCATTCATGAATAAAGCTCACATTTACGTGAGCATTTTTTTAAAATGAGGATTTTGCTGGTTTCATTTGAAAAAAATATCTCTGTCCAAAAAGAAATATGACCAAAGTTTTTGTGTTTTTATAATGACTTTCTAAACATATCGAAAAACAATATGTAATAGGGTTTCATCATATTATCAGTTATCAAAAATGAGATGAGTTTGCTTCAACACTACAACAACAGATCTGACAAATAATTAATCCACTGCAATTAATCTACTTTGTATAATAAAAGACAAAAGAAGCATGAGGAAGTAACATGACAGGACTCGGGTGTGTTGTAAATGCTTGGGATATTTTATGCAGTCTGAAAATCAGCTCCCTGAGCCTGGTTCTGCCTGAGGTTTTTCCCTGTTAACAGGGAGTTTTTCCTTCCCACTGTTACCATGTGCTTGCTCATAAAGGGTTGTTTGATTATTGCGTTCTCTCTGTAATTCGTGTATGGTCTTAACCTTACAATTGATTTTTTGGATCAAAAATGAATGGAATTTTCCAGCAACACGATACACCGTGTCACTGAGCTCAAATCATCTCAGACTGGTTTCTTGAACATGACAATGAGTTAACTGACTCAAAGGTCTCAACAGTCAACAGATCGCAATACAACAGAGCACCGTTGGGACGCGGTGGAACAGGAGCTTCACATCTGAAGCAACTGCCTGATGCTATCATGTCACTATGGATCAAAATCTTTGAGGAATGTTTCCAGCGCCTTGTTGAATCTGTGCCACAAAGAATTAAAGCACTTCTGAAGGCAAAAAGTGGTCCAACCTAACAAGATTGCCCGTGAGCACATATTTGAGTATAAAATGGGCATTATATAATTAATATTATTAAAAATGAATTGAAAGCATCAGTGACAAAAATTCTGTTTATCCTTTGATTTTAATGGCTAAATATATCCAACACTAATCTCCAACCAGTTTTCACTATAATTCAGTCATATTGATAAAAAAACAAATATACAAACATGATAAATGTTGAATATGTTATGCTTAAAATGCCAATACCACTGTTTGCATGTTTTTTTTTCTGTTCAATGAAAAGGAATAAGAACCGCAAACAACACTAAACCTGACCTGGCTTCCAATTCCTAGTTTCAATCCTGTCTTGCTACTGACACGTTTCAGTCAGTGCTATAACGGTATTGAAGGTTACTCTGCCGTACACTGACACATAATCACAGATAGCCTTTTCAGCTTCTTTTGTGGTTCATTTCATTCAGATTTCACTTCAGTTTTTCTTTGGATTGTATGTTTATCAAAACGCTCAAGAGCTGAAGGCAGAGCGGCCTCTCTACAGGAAGTTGAGGAGGAGGAGGAGGAGGCGGCGGGTATGTTGAGCATGCTCAGTAATGCGTCGGGCCTAGAATGACGCTCTGCCGACCTTGAGGGTGTCATATCGATCGAACGACAGAGAGGCGCTGTGTGTGCACATGAGAGAAAGGGAGAGAGCGAGAGGGAGAGAAAGATGGAGGCGTGCAACTCCACCAAACAAGGAGAAAACTGAAACCTGCACTAATGATGAATCATTGATAAGTGGACAAGAGAAGACTTTTCTTTTCATCTCCTCCTTTCTGCCAGTTTTCCTTCTTCTCGTCCTGCTCTGGGCTAGTTTTTAAACCTCTCTCGCTCTTACGCACCTCTTCCTGTCATATGTCAGATTTAACATTCACCTTCGCACCTGTCTCCAACTTTCCCCACATCACATTTACTTTTTTATTTTAATTAATCATTTCTTGGGGGTGGGTGGGAAGTGTTATTTTTCCTGTTTTGCCATTTCTGTCTTGTACTACAGAACTCTGGCTTATATTGTAATTCTCTCCCCACCGGTGCACTTAGATGTTGCTAGGTTTGTCCCTCTATCAGGGCTCTGCATTTAGTTTTGGAGGGTTGTTATGTGTAATTTTGTGAAACCTGTTATGCTTTCAATTGGCCAATTTAAGCCAGCGTGTTCTTGTTCTGCCTCGAATTCTCTGGGTCTAAATCTTGTGGCAAAGTAGGACTCATCCAGGATATAGCTCCAATCTTTATTCCAAGAAATGCAGCCCTTAGTTTGGTATTATGGAACCACACTCTGGAAACAGAGCACACAATTAGTCTCCAAAAACCTTGTTTGCTTTCTCTCTGGGGCTGTATTGATCAGGCAGGTTTAGTCTTATTTGGGAGCAGGTTGGATCCTAAATGATACTGACAAGTACCACGGAAACTAAAACAGTGGTGGAAATTTCACAGTTTAGTGTCTCTGTCTTAAATCCAAAAAGCAAAATGATCATGTAACCTTTATGGAGCTAATCGGTTGTGTTGCTTCTGATCTTTCTGACTCTGCAGACACACTTTCATCCAAAAACGCTGGATACCGTACCCTTACTCTTGTTAATATTTAGCACTGCCAACTTCAAATGTGGAAGCATATGGAGTTGGGTCAACTGGGTCATACAATAGTTTCCATACAGACACTTTATTATTATTTAATGCTATGAATAGCAGTAATGAAACTCTACTCAGCTCCATTGCTCAGTCATTCATTAGGGATTAGGGATTCAAGCACTACTGGTAAGTTCAAAACAACAGTCTGGCAAAGAAAGTGTTAAAACAAATACCAAAGAGAAGTAAAATGAATACTCACATACCTTTAACCTTAATCTTCACCTCTGCTGCTCTAATTACAACTTTTGTTTTACGACCGACAGCATGACTGTTGGTTCACTTTTTACTAAGAGGTTAAACTTGACTAACTTCGACACATTCACAATGTCAACCTCACTACAACCAGCTTCAGCAACGTCAGTTTTTATTTACTTACTACAGCTGCTAACACTGAAGTTGGCGACTTTCACAACACTGAAAACACTTTCCAGAGCTCCTTAAAGCACCTGTTTCAATAACATTTGTTAAACAGTTAGCATTAATGCTAAAATGGCCGGCACACTGGCTAACATCAACTATAGCAATTGTCTGACAGCTAGTGTAGGAGCTATGCAGCATTGTCAGTCCTGCCCATCTGTGTTACTTTAACAATACAATTATTTGTGTTTGAAAAGTGTTATGTTTCTCTTGCGAAAGACTGAAGGAGAGAAAAAGTCTACCATCAACTAGAAAGAAAAAGAGGCAGCCTACTTTCCCAATTCTATTTGATCAGCAACAAAAATACGGTGCCAAGCCCCCAGAAGTACAGCACTACCTCAAACAACCTAAAAATATTGTTGTCTTGGAAAATATGAGTCGTGTGTGTATTTGTTTGTTGTTGACTTTAAAGTTGCATTTTTATAGATGTTATTGTTTGTAGTGTTCTAATCTTCATAAAATATTTACTCTTAATTTTTGTCTTTTTTTTTCTCATGTCATAGCAAAAATACTGACAAATACAAAGTATTTTCCTGGGTATTCTAGTATTGTTCCAACCCTAATGATTCAGCTTCTGAAGTAACACTTTAACTCTCTGTCTCATGCTTTCGCCCTAACAAAACAAATGTAATGACATTTCACAGAAGCATCAAAGCCAGTCCATCATCAAAAGTACTTAGGAGTTATGCTTTTGTTTTTATGCACTCAAGACAAAGTCTGAATCTTTTCCATATTTCAGCATCTGCACTGGACACTAAAAATCATAAAGCCTAAAAGCCACTGTTATCATGCATTTAATTAATGGAAGAGTGCACGCACAGACTGCCAAAAGCCTCAAAATGCATTCAATATGTAAAAATGTCCCTCATTCATGAATGTTACAGATCAAAAAAATGACATTTTAAAGAATTAGTGCAATCTGGATTTTAATAAAACATTATGGGGCTAAAGCTAAGTCTGATGCACCCAGATTATTGCATACAGCTTTCATACAGCAGCAGGATCCAAATGAGTGTCACCAAAGGTAAATGGGCATCGCCTCAATAATTAAATTAATATTAGATAATAAATTATGTCCAAGATGAAGACAGAAGTGTTCAGATTATAGCCCAAAATGCTGTTAATTTAATTAAATTTCATCTGCATGTCACTGCTGCTGACGCGTGTATACATGTGAATCTACAGCAACCTGTACATTAAACACTACCTACTCCAGTGTGCCAACACAAGAACACAAACAACTAGACACAGTAAATAAACTCATCCTGTTACTGTCAAGAAGCAGTGAGGAGATCATGCGAGGAAACCTGCACCAAATGTTGTCCATGTGTTATTGATGAGAGAGGAGCAGAATAATGCAGCTGCTATAAATAATGTAAACCAGCTACGGCTTTTTTACTCAGCTATCAAAAAGAGATGGTCAGCAAATCATACAGGCTCAGTGAGGCGAGCCGTGATTTTTCACTGCACACCTGCTCAGTGTGGTACAAGGCCAGACACGCCCTCTTCACGCTTTCTGATCGCAAGTTCACCATCAGCAGTAGCAACGACTGTGCTCATGTGGGGCTGATTATGATTTAAATATTTTGCCATGACAAAGTACTGTTTGTTTTAGATTAGTGCTGCTAGTGAGCTGCCATCAGCAGTTGTGTTTCTGTTGCTGAGATTAACTTCAGTGGCAGAAAATATGCGGAGATTGAAACAGCAGTTTGGTGGGCTCGGTGTTTCTGTGGATTACTCGCAGCTGTTGAATCCCCTGTCTAACTCTGTTGTTCATACTGATGCAGGCCTCTCCAGATTTCTCTCTCCATAAACTCACTGCAGTGTGAGCTCGCTGCAGGGCACATACATCTGTATTTCTGCATGTATGTGGAACATGCACGGAAAGAGGAAGGTGGAAAGGGGGAAAAAAATGAGGATGAAGACTCAAGGGGCACAATCAAAGGGCAAAACTGTAATGTGACCTAACCTCCTACACAGGATGCAAAAATGCTTAGATGCCAAGAAAATGCACACATGAATATAGACTGTATATATGATACTAAGACACTAGAGAGCTCATTTCCTTCAAAGCAACCTTATTCAACTCTCCTGGAGAAACAAAATAATCACACATACACAAACACACATACACACAATGTGTATACATTTCCTCCTCCTGTCCCACATCCCTCCTTCTCTGGGGCCCCATAAATCAATCACTGTCAAAATACTGCACTTCAACAGTGCAACTGAGAGTTACACACACAAATGTGCACACACTTGGCAATGCACATCTAATAACTCTGTGACTACATTTGCATTCACTTTTTGGTTTGCTAATTTGAATGTAAAATATGGACCTACACTGCATCAAATGCTAATGGCTAAAGCAGTGCCAAGAAATTATTCCTAAAACAAACTTATCTTTAAAAAGCAAAATAAAAAAAGACTTTCTCAGGATTCATGGATCGTCTGTCCTGAATGTATAATTTTTTTTCTTTTCTCAAACTGAATGAAAGACTGAATGAAATGTGTCTACACCAACCGACCAGTTATCATTTCAGAATTAAGAATGAATGTGACTGCTTATGGTTCTATAGCTACACACTGAATATGTCTGCGCTAAAAAGAGGCATGACCACTGTTGCATGTACAGTGTGCAAAATGGAAGGTCTGTTGGTCAGTGATTATTGTTAGTTTACAAGAAGACAAAATCTGAGCCAAGCAACAACCTTAGAAAAGCAAAGACAAATTTGCGGTGGTAAGTCAGAATGGTAAATAACAGAGGAGGAAACAGATTAGTTACACTTGTAGCCAATGCAGAAGTCACTTGTTCTAAGCACACCTAGGAGAAAAACAATGTGGCAAAAAAAAAAAAGATAGATGGTGTGTGTGCATGAGTATGCGTGTGGAGGCTTCAGCAGTGGCTACAGTACAGTTTCACATCAACGTGACAAAGACTACAGGAGTTCATTTTAGTCTCTTCATGCATGTTATGCACCAGCAGAACTGAGACCCAGAGAAACAAATCAAAACAGCAGCTGTTTCCATCTGAACTGGATGAATTCATGGATACATGAGGGACTGCATATTAAATTAAGATCATGCTGATCAGAGATTTTCAGGTTCTAATTCCATTCAATTGTTTTTTCACGCATTGCCATCCCGTCTTTGATTCCCACATTTTGAGTAGAAATAACATGTATTGTAAGACCAAAGCTTTGTCTCCTAAAACAAACATGTAACCACAAATCAGGATTTTGGTGGCCAGCGACGGGTACTTAATGGCATTTATACTTTTGATGTTGGTAAATTAACTCTCCATGTTTGACCAATCCATCCATTTTCTTAGCCAGAGTCATGGGGAAGCAAGAGCCTAACCCAACTGTCACAGGTCAAGAGGCAGGGTACACCTTGGATAAGTCACCAGTCTATCACAGGGCCAAACTATAGAGACAGACAACAATTCACACCTACAATCCCTCACTACAGCAAATTTAGGATCACCAATTAACCTAACATGCATGTCTCTGGACTGTGGAGGAAGCTAGAGTATCTGGAGACAACCCACACAGATAACAAGGAGAGCATGTAAACTCCGCATACTGTAGAAAGGTTTCACCCAGCAGGCAGATTTGAACCCAGGACCTTCTCTCTATGAGGCACCAGCACTGTGCCATGTGCCGCCCTCTGATCGATCTGTTGTGTAATTTAAAATGAACTGATATTTTCCTGTACAACCTTCTGGCCCAATTTTTCTATCAAAGCTTGGTGTTCTTTACCTTCAATTAACGACAGGTTGTGTTTTCGTGTATCCATGAAGCCATCCACATTAAAATAAAACCCCGTGATCCCTCTCCCACAAATCTTACCTTTGATGCCAAACTTGGAGTTTCCTCCAAATTTGAGAATAACCAGCATTAGAAGGAAACCAGTGAAGGCTACAGCAGCGATGCCCACCACGACGTACACCTGTACAAGGAGAAACATGAGTTAGAAATCTACCGAAGAGGTGAGCAAACACACTGACAGCTACACAAAGCCAAATGCCAAACCCACCACAACATAAGGTATAGGCCACAGGCTGTGTTTATATCACTGTTCAAGAAAGGCAGATTTTCTTAAGGACTGCTTTATCTTCAATGTGTTGGGTTCATTCAATTACGCATAACATAAAAATAGAGCCAGCTCAGGTGTTTCTAGACAGGAAACACAAATAAATGAAAGAGAAACAGGCACAAACCATAAATAACTTGCAGTGGCAATCAGGAAAACCATAGAGGTGTAGGAAAACAGTGAGAAGTGACTTACAGCGACTCTGTCCTGATCCACAGGAGGGGGATCTATTGATGCAAGAGAGAGAAATCAGAGAGGAAGAGGCAGTCAGGAAGTGATCTGAGGAAAAGTGAAGGAGTGTTTTTACTCTATATCACACAAAGACATGTTTTCAATCCATACTATAGGATTTACTGGCCATCCAAAGCATAAAATTGACTGTTCTAACATGCAGTAAGCTAAAATATTAAATTGTCTTCTTCATCATCATCATCATCATCATCATCATCTTCGTCTTTCATCTGCTCCCTTTAGGAGCTGCACAGCAGATCATCTGTCTCCATTTCATCTCCCCCTCTGCTTCCCACTATCCCTCCTCCATACACGTCCAAACCATCTCAGGCTCGACTCTCTAACTTTGTCTCCAAACCGCTCAGCCTGACCCTCTGCCCCGCTGATGTACTCATTTCTAATTTTGTCTATTCTGGTCACTCCCAATGAAAAACATCTTCATCTCTGCCACTTCCAGCTCAGTCTCCTGTCTTTTTGTCAGTGCCACCAGCGCCAAACCGTACATCATAGTGTATGATGTATGGGCTCTCTTCTTCACCTCTCTTGTTCACTGTCCATTGCTTTGGATGGTTGACCCCAGGTATTTAAACTCATCTATGCTTTTCAAAATGCCCCTTTTGCAGCAGCACACCGAGAATAGGATTATATAGAAACACTCCACTGTGTGGAAGCTGGTTGAACATGAGGTCAGATTTAAAGATTCTTTTGGGGTTTTTTTAGCTTTTTTTTGTAGTTTTATGTAGCTCTGTTAGATTTGGAGAATTTCACAGTCCAGTCTCGTTATCCAGGATGGTCTTCACTGGTCAAATTGATCTGACCGCTTGCTCAAAGACTTTTTTTTTTTTTGCTGAAATACAGACAATTGCCTTTAAAATACAAACAATTAAGCACAAATTGTTTGTCCATGTGAGCAAAGTGAGTGCATTTCTACTTAATTACTGACTTAATACAAAACCAACCAACTCATGGAATTAAAGTTAGCTTAATTAGCAAAGCTAACTGATCAAATGTCACAAACTGATGGCTGCTGCCATTAAATTTGTCTTGTTTTTGTTTGTTTTCTATCTCTCACATTTTGTAGCCGATGTGCACAAATGGAAAAAGCAGACTGAATAATTCATTTGGATGCGGTGCTTGTGGATAAGAGTGAGCAAACAAAAGACATGCCAGTACCTGTGTTGTCTTGCACAGTGGGAAACATTGGAGGAAGAGACAAACAGAAATTAGGTCTCAAACATGAAAACTTATATCAACTTTAAAGCATGCGCTTTATTTTTTTTTCTTTATTACTATCAACCATACATGTTCGCTGGGTATAAAAGGGAATGAGAGATGAATTTTTTTTTTTTAAGTAATTTGTGTTTAGCAATGACATCAGGGGTTAAAGTGGGCCAGAACTTTAACCAGGATTCCAGTACCTTCAGTTAATGAGTAATTAAATCTGGTTGGCAGTTTACTGCACGATGCTGTCAAGTGATTTCTGTTTTTATGAGCTGAAGTGGTCCATTTAGCTGATGCCACAGAGACGGTTAAGCCACCACAGTTCAGTCTCACCACTGTAATGCATTCACGGTTCAGATTCAGTAGCTAGCACTGCAGAAGTGGAGTGAGCATAAGTGAAGTAAAATTTTTGAGGTGGACAGTAATTTAAAACTAAGCATTTTGAACAGCACAATATGTTTGACACACAAACAGTTTCTGTGCAGTTTGACACGTATAATTTGTCTCCTAAATAAAGGCAGAGTGGCTGTAAATCCTATGGAAGAAATAAAAATGCTAATGTGCTATAATTTTACTCTGAGATGGAGAACATTTAAGAAAGGGATGGCATGAGAGGAAAATGACAGCAAAGACTGTTCAGCAAGCATCATTTGATAAACTAGAAATTTAAAGCTTACCTGTTATTTTCTAATTAAACTGAGAGTTTGTTAATCAGATATTGGATCTGTACATGACCTGTTGCTGAAGCTATCTGAATGTTTCCGATTCTTAAATGTTTTTGAAAGCAAATTAATTGATGATAATTATTCAAAGTTTTTTTTTTACTAGTGCAGGCTAAATTTGTACCAGCAGAGAATTTTTGAAAATCTTAAAACGCTGCCCTGCAACAGCTAAACCTCTTGCAACTGCCAAACCCCACTTTAACCCCTGGATGATGCTGATTTTAAACCTGCTTCATTTAAGATATTTTGCACTTTGAAATATAACATAATTTAAAAAAAGAAAACATCACTGACCATAATAGACAGGATCCAAATCCGACTCTATCCCTGTAAAACAACAAGAGGTTACACGCATGAAATCTGTTTCACACAACCAGCGTTCTGCATCACCATCAAATGCTTGGACTCCTGTGTGTCATCTATGTACCCTTTCTGTCTGACCACAGTATAACATAAAAGCATCAGTTACATTTATTTTTTTCTGTCAGAGGCTCCACCTTGACTACCAATGAGTGCAGATTTAAAACGGAACACTGCCAGTGAGGCATTCATTTATCTGATTTTATGCCAAGAACTACCCCTCATTATAAATCAATTCACATAACCCAGATGGCAAAATATACACAGTCTGCATCAATATTTGAAGTGTGAAACAAAATCATAGTGAAACAGGATGATGACTGAGAAGTATATGAAAGATTCTATTTGTGGTAATAATCACGAGCATCATTTCCTGTTTACCAAACAGAAGTATATGACAGTTATCAGTGGGTTGTAATTCTGTAAAGACACATGAAAAATGTCCTTTGTGTGAGTAATAGTAACTGTAAGAGGGGGGATTTCTTCAGTTTTACCTTTTGGGCCTCTCACAGTTTTTATCTACCTATCTGCCTCTTTCTCATATGCACACAATAATACACAACAGTCCAAAAACCGTGACAATGCCTAGCAGGAGGGACTAGGTTGCAGTAGGATTTTCAAAATAAAAACCCTCAGTTTCTTAATGGACGTATACTTAAAATGTGTGGAATTTTCTGAATAAAAGCCCTAAGTTACTGTAGGTTTGGGCAACCAAATAGCTTTCTATATCTATGTCTGATTCTCAAACGTCCGCCTTGCTTCTTCAAAATAAAACCCTCCAAATATTTATTGGAAGAAACTAATTTTACAGAAATTCAGAACTATATCAGATTTTTCAAATAAAACTTGACGTGAGTTGGACGTGAGTTTATGATCATGCTTTAAGCTCTGTCATGTGCCAGAGTTTTGAATTAAAAGTCTACTATTTACTGCATGAATATCCATTGCTATCACTCTTCAGATTTTTGATTCTATCAACATTTTAGCAGCAACCAACACATCAAGTCTAGCGGTAGTAATAATCCCACCACCATTTCTCCAGAAATTGCATAGTCTAGTTATTATTGATTACTCTGTGAATATTCTCTCAATTAATAATTTAGTTTAAAAATGACAAAGAAAAAGGAAAACATATTTGCTTGAAAAAAAAAAACTTGGTGTCTCACCACCAGAAGGCACGTGCATGAAGTGAGCCTCAACTTCCTTTCTGTCTGAGCCATAGCGGTTTGTGACCAATAACGTGTAACGCCCATTGTTAATGTGTGTGGGGTTGTCCAACTGCAGGCAGCCATGATACTCTCTCTCAGCGTAATCATGGATCCTGGTGTAGATGTAGCGTCCCTCATCCACCGCCTTATCCCCCAGAAGCCACTTAAAAGATGGCTTAGGGTTTCCTGGAGAGGTAATGAAAGACAATAAAAGACAAGCAGTAATTTAACTAGTTTTTTAATTATTTAATAAGATGCCAAAACGCTGTTTAAGCAGTCACTGCTATGATTTAGAGAAAGCATTAAAAGTTGGAACCTTGTGAAATCACTAAAAGCAAACACCAAAGTATGATTAAATGAGATTACGTGGACATCTCCCTTACCTGTCACGCTGAAGGGAATACACCAGTGATGATCTGGGATTGCGTCACTCAGCTTTGTGATTTTGGGAGGAACTGATCACAGCAGAGAGAACAGAGAGTTTAAGAGCAACAGTGTGAAATACAAACAAAAAAGAAAGAAGCAAGATAAGGGCAAGGTAAAACTAGTGAAGCATGCAAGAACACAGATTAAAAGATGAGAAGAATCGTTGTCTTCTCAAGCTTTTAATTCCCTGATTTAAAGACTGCCCTGCATTGATGGGTGCTTTGACACATTACTCTTCACTAAAGTGGGGCATTTTGCCAGAGGATAAACGTACATAGTATATTCAGCATCACGGAGGACTCCTTCCCTCCAACAATGTTTTCAGCTGTGCAGCTGATCTTGCTGTTGTGATCCAGGGAAGACACATTGGATAGTCGCAGCACCGAAACCTGACCTGATGTCGCAATCTGAGTGAGAAAAGAGCATCCATATGAACAAGAAATTACTGCTTCTTACAGCAATATTGATCAATGTTTTGGTTTTTTTGTTATAAGGTCCAAAAGCCGCATGAAATAAAAATTGACTTTTAAATCTGAGCGGCTCTTGATAATGCTCTGATCATTAGAAACACTGGATTATGACATTCACAGCACTTTAAACAGGTAAAAAAGTACATGTTAACAGTAATATACTGTAAATGGTAACAATAACTCCTACTTATAAAATTTTCTTTCATGACTTTTCATTTTGTTTTGAGCAGATTTTACTACTCTGGCTGCAAAAATAAAAAGTTGCAGAGTCCCTTTTTTATGCTTTTTGTCTTTGCAAGCTACCAAATATGAGTACCTGTTGATCTAACTTTTCCTTTCTGTATTTATTTATTAATAGATTTCAATTTAGTTTAAATTTTCTGTAAATGCAAATCTACACAGTTGTCATTCACTAGGTACATGTGTCATTCTGATAAGGATTCACATGGGATCTTTGGATATGACTGCAAAATTTGCGATGCTGCTAATGTTTTGTCCACTCCATTTAAATCGCTGAGTTAACAGTTATTAGAAACACCTCTCAGTGTAACACATTACAATTCAATGACACAAAAAGAAATGATTCAGTGCCTCTCAAAAACCCCTGCATGCAGGTTTTATTGCAGGATTCACACACTAGACAACAACAGTTCTACGTGTTCCTCGCAGCATTGCCACAGATCAACAAAGATGAACAACTGAAATGCAGTTATATTTTACAGTAAAAAGCTGTTTATGGCAATCTGAGTACGAATTTAAAATTAACTGTATCATGTGCGTGTGTGTGTGTGTGTGTGTGTGTCACCTAACCTCATAGTTGGTGACAAGTGACATATCCCAGATCAGCTCAGGTGATGGCACACCAGAGGTGGTACACGACAGCTGCACGTTCTCCTCCTCCATTATCGTCACATTGGATGGGGTTAACCTTGCCGTGGGAACCTCTACATACAACCAGGGAGCGGAAAGGAGGAGAGAAGGGTGAGGAGAACGTAAAGTTTAGAGATGGCGAGAGGACAGGGGAAGAAGGGTTTGGGAAAGGAAAGAAGCAGACTTAGGATTCAAGGCCACCGCTTGTCTTTTCAGTTGAAACACAAATCACGTAAGAACCTCGACAATAAGAGGAGAGCAGGCAAACATACACACAACCACAGAGACACACAAAGAAAGACCTCGAATTCAATCTCCCGCTCTCTTTCTCTCGCTTTCATTTAAGCACACTCACCCCAATCAAACAGTCAGACAAAGAGACAGAGTTCAAACACAGTGATGGTTACACTGATTACTAGTGCATGTCTTCAGCAGCCCAACTACTAAATTGATTGGACACAGTCTAAAGCCTCTGTCAAAGCAAAGACACTGGAGACTGTGTGTGTGTGTGTGTGTGTGTGTGTGTGTGTGTGTGTGTGTGTGTGTGTGTGTGTGTGTGTGTGTGTGCGTGCGTGCGCGTGCGTGCGTGCGTGTGTGTGTGTGTGTGTGCGCGTGCTGATGGGTCTCA
>VOQJ01017309.1:41577-59017 GCA_015052665.1 Apistogramma diplotaenia | reverse complement strand
AAAAACAAGACAATTGAAAAAGAAAAAAAAAAAAAAAAAAAAAAACTTACACAAAAACAAAAAGAAAAAAAAAAAAAAAAAAAAAGAAGAAAGAAAGAAAAAGGAGGCCTGTTTTGATTTTGCTACAGAGGACTGCTGCACAATGCCAGTTTAAAATCTGTTATTGCCTGCTTTTCCTCCCTCCCTCCCGTTTTCTTTTCTTTCTTTTTTTTCATCTACAGCCATTTGTGCATCATTTGGGTGCAGAGGAACTCACTGATTCCCACTGACGCACCAGAATCTCTCAGAAACATATTACATCATAACCCTGTGGCTTTTTGTCTGGAATTTCTGCTGTCTCATCTTAAATGGCCATGCTTAGCAGGTATAATCATGACCATTAGGGGTTACCCGAGCAGTGCTGCTTTTGCTTTGTGTACAGCTGTCCATTGCATATGTCCTTGTTGTGGCAGACTGTGTTTTTGTGGTTATCTGAGGTCAGATGCCCGCCTTGTCACTGTAGAAGGGCGTGACATGGAACATGTAGCAGTGCGTGCAAACCCTGACAGGCTTCACCTGGCCGTACCGCGGCAGCGGAGCAGAATGGGAAGAGCAGCGAGAGCAGAAGATCTGAAATGACAGAGCATCCAATATATCACCATCAACAAGATAACACATGAATTATCAGTTTGATCAAGTTTATGTTAAACTGAAGCGATCGTACCTTTCCGCAGCTTCTACAGTGATGTTTCCTGCGGATAACAGTGAAGGGAGCCTTACAGGCAATGCAGGAATTGCAGGCTTCATCAGGGACCCAGTCAGGAGGGTCTGCACAGAGCCAAAGAGAAATCGTAAACACAAAGCAGACCTGTCACCAGCTCAATGTTTGCTGAGAGAAGGAGAAAAGGAACTGGCTGACATTTCCAAAAAAAAATCTGTGCAGGTCTGTTTGTGGATTTGCTGACCTTCGAACTGGCCCTCACGGGCCTTGGCTGCCAATTCCGATGAGGAAATGGTCTCTTGACACAGAGCACAGTCCTCCAGCACTGCGCTGCGCATAACAGGCCCCGCTGGACACCATAAAAGAAGAAACTTAGTGCATGACGGACTGTTTATTTTAACAGCTCAGTAATAGACAAGATAGAATTGTACAAAATTGCTCAAAACTGTTAGCGGAGACTTAGCATCTTGTAAACTGTTTTCACACGTAAACTTTTGACATTTACGGTGAACAGGTCATTTAACAGGCAGCATACTAGTTAAGATGGCCCTGCTATGTGCATTACTGTGCAAGCTGTCATTTTATTATATTTGTCATCAGCTTGTTTTGGGCCCAGCACCTGGTTCCATTTTTAAGTGGGTGTGTATTTTTCTAGTGATTTTCTTTTTGGCATACTGGTACACGCTGACATCAGTCTGTGTATTAGGGAGCTGGCAGTGTAAAAAGACAAATGTTTGATGTGTACTTGCACTTCTGTCGAGTGTCATCTAGACAAATGAGGGGCTGCACTGCATGTGCAACAGCTTTATTTAAAGAGAACCAGACTGAGGCACTGACTTCAGATAAACTTATCCCTACGCTTTTCTATACTGGAACTCGGGCATGTTTGTTGTAGGTTACCAAGCATGTCACATTCACTTAAGAGGTCATATGGAGCTGCTGCGGCTTAAACAGTTACAGCACGATGCATTTCCATTGCATCTAGTTTACACCTTTGATGCAAATAAGAGTTCTTGCAAATGTGGTAATGAGGACAAAGAGAATAAGTATTTCAACACTAAATTGGAGGCACGCGCGGGAGGGGGGGGGGTGTCAGCTGGGGATTAAATCCCATTATAATGGGATTAAACTATTATTATTTATTTAATTTTTTCAAACAAGCTCTTTTTCATGGCCAGAAATGTATTTTGTTTCATGAATTAATTTAACCTCCAGGAGGAGCTTTTTGCTCACTCGGGGGTAGCACACCTATCATCGCTGCACTCACTGGGGAAATATCGGGCTCGTTAATAAGGTGGGAGACATGGTGGGTTTTTAGGGCTTTTCACCGAAAGCAGCTGCCTTCAAAAAACAATACTTTTCAAACAGTGTGAGTGAACAATGAATATTTTCTGTACAGTAATTAACGCAAGCAACCATTTTTACACTTTGTCATTTAGTCAGCTGTTCTGATAAAACAAAACTCATATTGCAGCCAGTGTATAACAGCAACTGAAATGTGCACACAAATGTTAACTCTTAATAAGAAAGTTGAATCTTTTGAGCAATATGACCAAATAAATGTGTGTAGCCATTTTTGCTCCAGTCGTTAAAAAAAATGGTACCGTCACTAGTTCTACTGAATGGAAAAGGCTGCTTTGAACTCTGTCTGTACTGTGTTAAAAAGAGAAAACATAATACTGTAAAACTTGTCTTGAGACTGAAAACATATCACATAGTCGTAAAACACCTTCCTCACCTTTCTTCTGCTTATCATCGTCTCCCTGCTCACACTTGGTTGCCATGACTTCAAAAAGAGTCTTGAGGATGCTGCGAAGGTCACTCGCATAGTTGGTCTGCAGCTGATCAGCAACACCTGCATCACACATAAACACATAACGGATGTCGGTCCAAGCGAGAAAAAGAGTTGAGGAAAGTGACTCAAGAATGAGAGTTTTTATACCTGATATACAGACAAAGAGACGGTGGATGAGGTCGCTGCTGCTGTGGAAACGGGATCTGATCTTGCTTCTGGCCGCTGCCCTGGCATCTTGAATGGCCAGCTGGATCTCCTGCTGGTCCGGGTCTTCTGATGTCCCTGAGCTGGGAGTCAGACTGCTCACAGGACTGGAGGGAACGGTGAGACACAGTGAAGGATCATCAGTTAACATCTTTATATATACACCATTTTCACAGTCAGTTTACATCAATAAAAGTAGATTTCCATCTCTAAAGTGGACTAATTATGCTTTTTCTCATTTGCTCATACATAAAAAATCAGTATGTAGAAGTAGCCATCCTGTGAGCCAAAAGTTTAGATTTCAGACTGTCCTGAATGCTCTGCATCTGTTTTGTTCCTACTGTCAGATCTGCTTGATGTCAGTGAGAGTGGATATTTGTAACATAGTCAACTTTGGTACACAATTATGCCTCTGACCACATCAGCCCCATCAACCCTCAGTTGAAAACCTTCTGTTTACAAGGGGCATCCCATCACAACAACAGTTCTCTTAAAGGAAAGTGAAGAGCCTTAAAGTGAGAGGAGCTAAAACAGCTCGATTTAAACAGCCAGCGAACTAAGGGGCTACATCATCATCACTAATTGGAACGAAAACCCAACAGTCAAAATGACCCCCTTTGAAGAAGCATGTGGCAACAGTGGGAAGGAAGAACTCCCTTTTAACAGGAAGAAACCTCTGGCAGAACCAGGATCAGGTAGGTTCAGCCAACTGCCACGACCGGTTGGGGCTGAGGGCAGAGAGACACTTTCCACTTACACTTTAATACAATGCAGAAATAAATGCACAATAACAGTATTTACCCTATATTTCCCATTTAGCTCAAACAAATACATCATTCGAACAAAAAAAAAAAAAAAGAGTCATTCAGTAATTATTTAGTTACTCTGGAATGTGAGCAGGAGGACAGCACAAACATGAGGCAGACACACATTTTGATGAATAATTTGTTACCTGGGTATATATGCACTGCTTGACAGACTACATGTGGTGACCGACACACTCTCACAGTCACTACCTGACACAGAGCTGAGGGGGGAGTTCTGAAAACTAAAAATAACCAAATACAGAAATTTATGTATATAATAAATAATTAAACAGATATAATAAATATTAACAGAACATAAAGTGGAAAACTGATGAATTAAGGAACAAAACAGAAAACAAACTGGATTTTTGTGTTGATGCAACACGGTGGAGCTCGTACTTTCCACACAGAGAACATGATGATTACCCCAATGTGAAACCAAAAAGTTGGTAAAATGAAACTGTAACACACCTGGAGCTTCTTCTGCTGTCCTCTTTGGTGTACTTCTTCATATCTTTACTTTCTGGATGTTCATTAACCATCTCCTTGTCCCCCTGTTGGCCTCCATTAACATGTTTTTTTTCAGTCCTCAACTGGTGATTACACGAGGAGGCTGCATTTTCTACACTAGAATTACAGTCCTGAGTCTGGTGCCCCAGCCCAGGAGCCCCTTCCAGTGACTCTGCAGAGCAGCGGGAAGTAGGAGTACACAGCTGGGCCATTTCATCCTTACTGTGATGTTCGTGAGGACGAGGAGGCAGCCGACAAGCAGAGGACTGGATGACAGTGCTAGAGGCTGGTGTCGTACATTGTTTGTCCAATCCCAGAGCGAGGCCTAAACCGAGTCCAGCGGTCTCTGTGGTGATGGTGTCCTCGTGGCCATCCTCACAGCTACCGCAGCAGACACAAGAGTTGAGCAGGCAGTGAGTGGCCACCAGGGGGCCACAGGGCTCAATCTCAGAGGGAGTGGGCCGAGGTAGCAGCAGCTTGTCCACAGCAAGCTCAGTCAAGCTGGGTGAATGAGGGTTGAAGATGACCGTAGCAGAGAGCTTCATACCGCCCATACGATGAGCAATGACTTCAGCTGTTTCAGACGCTGTCCCCTCTAAACCCATCTCCCACCCATTGGTGTAAGGCAGAGGTTCAGAACCAGGCGCACTGGTGCAAGAGGGACGCTTTGCAGTGTGACAGTGTGTGTTCAAGTTGCGTGGCTGTGGGCAAGGCTGCTCAGATGTTGTCTCAGAGAACCAGCCGTTCCTAACAGAGTCTGGCCTTGATGCGGGCTTGCGCTGCACAGGACGAGCAGACTCTTTAGGAGTGACAACATAACTGCGAGGCTCTCTTGAGATGCTGGTGACGTCTCCTGCTGGATCCAGGTCGTCCATGAAGAAGACTCTGTCTTCCTCCTCTCCACATAGGGTTCTTCCTCGGTTCCCCAAGATTCTGTGTGGAGAACTCTCAATGCTGGAAGCCCCACCGGAGCCTGCAGGCTGTCCTCTGTTCGGATTGTGGGCTGGAGACTGACCCTGGCTGGGAGGCGATAGAAGAGTCGACATCTCATCTCCCACGCGGTACACCATCATGTTAAGCTGCTCAAGTTCCTCCTCATCGTACTGCATGGAACACGCCAGCTCAGCTTCCTCTGCCTCCTCACAGAGTAAGCCCTGCTCCTGTTCTTCCTCTCCACTCACAGTTTCCACCTCCTCCCAGCCTTTTTCCACTCCTTCCATCTCTTCCTCCTGACTGGGACAGACATGCACTGCCAGTGGCGCCTCTTCTCCCTCACTCTTCCTTTCATTAGCAGGACTGCAGGATGAGTGATTCTCTTGGACTGGTGCTGGTACGCCATTTGTGGCCATTCCCTGGCTTGTGGACAGCTCCCCTTCTTGAGAAATGCACAAGTTTCTCTCCAGTGTTATCAACTCCTCCTCAGTCAGGGTCTGCAGCAAGTCTCTGCAAAAAGCAGCAGATGATAGCTAGAGCATAGTGATAAATTATGAATAAATATATTTTTTGTGATATTTAATATTCTTTGCCTTTACCTTATTTTCTTCAATAAAGTGCGAAAAGGCCTGAAGAGCTCAGACATGTCCTCTGATTTTCGGTCTAGGTTGAGAGGTCCCTCTGGATATACAACCAGCCCACTAAAAACATGTTTAAAATTCAGTAAGAGGGTGTGAAGGAGCAGAAAACAAAGAGGGTGGTGAAAGGGCAGACAACACTTACCACACAATGGCCAGTCTGGGAATTGTAAACATCAGTGCAGGTTCATAGTCATCGATCATGTCCTGTGTGAGATAGCCCAACTTTAAGGCCCTAAAACAAAAACGGGAATGTAAAAAGTAAGAAAAAAATTAACCACATCATCTCGTGTGGTATTCACACAGGTGGATTATTTTATATAAAAATGCCAGTCTGTAAATTCACCTCTCCACCGTCTCACAGAAGAGCACAATCACCTCCTGCTGTACATAGTATTCTTTGGGAGACTTCACAGGCACCATGGCTGACACATAACTGCCAATGGAAGAAAAAGAAAGAGTAATATATCGACTCTTTGGCAAACTTCCACAAATAGCTTATAATGCAGTGGACACAATTAGTAAGAAATTCTTGCCCCTAACTTTACCTGAGCTCAAACTCAGCAAAAAGGCTGTCAAAATGTCGCAATGCGTCCCTCATGCGGTCTGTGTACAAGTTGAGGTCTCTCAGGGCCTGGTCTCTGGTGATGTTGCGCACCTCCTCCAAGCTGCGAGTAAGATCCTTGGCTAGGGGTCTCATAGCTATGCTCTCTATCTCCCTGTTCATGATAATTGAGCCTGCAGCCAAACACTGGACAGGAACAAGCACATCGATAATTGTGTACAGAGAATGAAACGGGTTAAAATAGCAAGCCTGATATAAAAAAAAAAAAACAACTCACTGCATGAAATAATTAAATATCATTTTGTTTTGCGCTAGAGGAAGGTCTTCTTTTCCTCCCAAACTGATGGATTTGTAAATACACTACCTCCGCGCCAAACCACAGCTGCCCTGCCAAGTTGTCATGACGAATCTCCTCGGGGAACTTGACACAAAAGTCTCTGTTGGCCCGGTCGTTGGGGATACATTCATCCATGATCTGACTGATGATGTTCAATACGTTGTCCTGCGGATGAACACGGGAGTGACAAAACAAAATTTAACTACAAGCAAAAAAAATAAAACGCACACGAGTGAATGAAAATCTGTTCTCGAAAAGTAATTTTTCTCCATGTTTAACTAATCGTGGTCAATAATCTGTGCTTAAACATCGGTCGCCCTCTCAAGAAGGTCATTACAGTGCAGCGTTTCAAGAGCATTGATTAGGACGTGAATGAAAACAACTTGACAAATACATTATAGACCATTATGGCCCTCACGGCTACATTTTCCTTCAATAAAAACACTGAACTAAAGCCCATAATTCCAGTAGTGAAAATGCACTGTCACACACAACAAGAGCTAATCAAGGGCTTATGTGCCGCTGGCATGTACAACAGCCATAACAATGACTTACAATGAGCCTTTCACTCAACCGCAGCTGCACTGTGCACTGTAATCTTGTCAGGCACAGCACTGCGTCTTTCTCTGCTCGCCCCGAGGAGAGAGATTAAAAAGCTTTGAGAGGGAGAGCTTAACCACTGATTCCTTTATGGCTGTGTGCTGCACATGTGTCTGGGGCTGGTCCAAGTGCCACCTCAATGTCTGTGAGCGCCTCCCAGCAGGGGGACACTGGTGATAACCTTCACTTATGTTCGTTTCCACATATATTCAGGGGTTGTGACTGCAGCGACACCTGACCGCTTCTCTCCTTTTTTCTCAGCCCGTCTCCCTCGCCTTTCTGTCCTCACCTGGCCACGTCTCTGCTCGTCTCTCGTGTTTGCCATCTATCTCAATTTTTGTCCATTTCAAACACGCTCACGCTCACGCCTATTCCAGCAGGCCACACTGTAAGAACAGCAGTGCCAACATAATGTGAGCAGCATGCCAGCAACCCCCACAGAGGTCCATGAATAAGAGCTGATAGCTGCAGTGGCAGGTTCAAGCACAACATTTTGGCTTGAATGTACTTGCTTTCTATTCTTAGGGCCTCCAGGCAATGGGGTATCATAGTGCTGAAGTCATTCTCAAAAAACCTTAATGCCTCTGTGAGAGGCATATGCTAAATAGCCTCCTCTCTAAACATGTACGTGCTTAGGAATGATTGTTAAATACTTTCATTGGAACTTGGAGGGTGAGAAAACCGGAGACTAATTAAAACAGCCTAATTAAGAATAAAACACTGAAGCAAAACAAGGTGGCAACCTGGCAGAGAGGAGGACGGAGGGGAAAAAGAACAGTCGGGGATCAAGTGATGACCTTATTAGGAGGTTCTCCCTGTGTGCTCTGCCAGTGGGAGGGAGGCTCAGGCACAACAGGTCAGATTAAAACCTCCCCTACTACCTCGAGGTCTTTCAGCATGACGCAGCATAGCAGCTATCACTCATGCCTAACATCACCTGCTAATCTCCTCTCAGCCTTGACCTCGTGAAAACCTGCAACAATAACTCACATGAGCCCATAAATAACCTCCCATGAATTCACACCTTGAGATTCTTCTGAAAAGCTGGGGCTCAGATTCACCATGATTTGTATTCATGAGATTAAAATGAGACCAATAAACCAACTCTAATCCCAAATGCAATGTCTTCAGGTTAAAAAAAAAAAAGCCTGTTTCGACAGAAGCCACTCCTGTAATCATTTACAAAGAGCCCACATGACACATGAGTTATTAAAGCAAAGCTGTCAGCTGATGCCTTCCAAGCAAAGTCTACTTATCTCACTTATCAGCAAGACTGCTTCAAGCAGTGTTTACTAAGGCAATAGTCTGGGTAGCAACACTAGGGGCTGCCTTTATTTTTAATTTTGAGGCCAAATCAAAGTCCAGTCAGGTAATTGTGTGAATGGCATAAAAACAAACAGAAGAAATCCAAATAAAACACAAGCTGGGGGATCATTTACCTTAAGTCCAGCTTTCTTCGTGGCCTATTTATATGTATCGGTTGTAATCAAAGGGAAAAAGGGAATGAGAGATGGCTTTCAGTTTG
The DNA here is from genome assembly GCA_015052665.1 of Apistogramma diplotaenia. Taxonomy (NCBI): domain Eukaryota; kingdom Metazoa; phylum Chordata; class Actinopteri; order Cichliformes; family Cichlidae; genus Apistogramma; species Apistogramma diplotaenia. Next base: position 50,404 of record VOQJ01017309.1, on the reverse strand, counting down.
CTTGTTATCTGCTAACCTGACAGGATCTGAACTGGTTGACCAACAGGGTACATCTCTGAGGGTCCTTCCTGCCGTCGAGGCTGTCCAGCTCCGTGGCCACCTGGTTCAACTCTTCATCAGCGTAATAGAACTGGGCCAAGAGCTGAGGGTCTGTCCTCTGCACAGAAACAAGTAGGTCATTTCAGTAGTTATAAACATTTATGAGGAACAATAACAATCAAAGTAACTCGCAAGGTAATAAATTTCAATTACATTACAATTTGTATCTGTCCTTTGCTAACAGACCATTATTTCTTACCACGTTTCATCTATAAAACATATAGTTGTACAGGTCATTATTTCTATTCACTTCTGTGTTTAAGTATTATGACTTATCCTTCACACAAAGCTCATTCTCTCCTTTTTTATATAAATGGCACCTTAGCCACAAAATATAGCTGCTTATTGACAACTTCCATCATGTGGCTTTCTATAAAGCTAATGATATATTAGCATTTTATACAAATAAAATAATACATTGGCTCATCTTTAGGCATATTTGAGTATTCTGGGTATTAAAATATAAGCACTACATTCATCTATTAAAGCATTAAAGCATTAGAAATCATCCCGAGTGACACTGTGATCCCTGGGAGCTGTAGTTGCTGAATGTTACTCTCATCCGATTAAAAAACATCATAGGCTGTTAATTTAATATTTCTTTGAAAACCTTTAATTTAATTAACATTATTAACTTCGCAGCAAAGCAAGCAGTACAAAAAGACTGAGTGCCCTGACCAGTTCTCAAACTGTAGACGGGCTGGTACCCTTTTGTAATATACAGTATTCGACTGGTGCCCAAGATGTCAATATTTAAATATGTAACTGCTGTTAATTTGTGTTTTACATTCACACCAGTCCCTGATATCATCCATCCACTCATCCATGCGTTTTCGGAACAGCTCATCTACATCGGGGTCACAGGGGGCCGGAGCCTATCTCAGCTGTCACTGGGATGGGCTCCACCCTGGACACGTTGCCAGTCCATCACAGGGCTAACACGGAGAGACAGGCAATCGTTCATGCTCATATTCACATGAACAACCAATCTAGAATCACCAATGAGCCTAACGTGCATGTTTTTGAACTAATATCCTGATTTTATTCATGTTCAGGATGTAATTTAGAGCATCACCTGACTGTTTAAATTCCTGTACAAGTGTAACATCACCCAGGTTACCAAACATCTGTGCAGGATGCATATTACACAGTATTGCATAATATATTTTTTAAAAATTCAAATATTACCTAAGGCTTTCATAATCATGTTTATGATGATATATTTACTCATATTTAATCTTTTCCTACATTAGGTAGCACTTAATGCGCACTTCATGGTTACGTCAAACTCCATAAAGCAATTTAGGCTGGTTTAAACGTTAAACAGATCAGCCGTCGTCTCTATAACATAAATTTAAAGCATTTTAGAGTATGCCAACTGTTTTAAAAAGTTTTAAAGAGTTGAATTGAGACCCTTGTATCTTACATATGCCTTTTTCAACAACCGCCATCTCAAATTACACAGCAGGGAAACACAGGTGTTACTAATGACATCGGGAAAGGCTCTGTTCTGGTTTAAATACGGAGCCTTAATATGATTAGAAACACCTGTGTTACCTACGCTTTCATATCAAAGTTGGTGCCGTGAAAATACTCTAATAAGAAAACAAGTAGTCAACCAATGTTGGCACATTGGGCTATGTTCATCAGGTGCTTGTTACTAAAAAAACAGAGAAAATTTGAGGAGCCGCTCCCATAACAAAACACTGCGGTTGTACTGCTGAACGTGTTTTGATGGATTTGTTGGCTCAAACTGAATTCAATTGAATACTGAAGCCCTCTACAATCAGTTACAAAATATTTCTCTATTGTGTAACAGTCAAGCTACCCTACGCAACCACTCGGCTAATTACAGCTACAAACTATAAGCAACAGATGTCGTGCATAAAGGAAATCAAGCAAAAGTAACAAAAAAATGTTTGCTGATGTGCTTGCCAGCTCAGTACTGTGCGCTCAGAAGTAACAATCAATTAAGAGAATGGTCTGTTGTGTTCATTCACTAGGCTTGTTTCCATGTGTAATACTGCTGAGAATTATAGAGTAGACAGTGCATTTCTAGGCATAAATACATATATATTATCCATTTTAATAACCTTCTGTGTAGTCTAGACAAGTCAGGGCTCTACTGTTTTAAGTCTCTTAGTTACTAACACTGTTAAACCACAAACAAAGGCGTTAACAGATGTAGCACTTTAAGTAAATATACTTTGTACCCAGCAGTGAATGTAATGCCGTAAAGTCGTCTTTTTTTTTTTGCTCCGAGTATATAGAACAACTAATCTCACACAAATAAAGGAACAAAACAGAGAAATCACAATAGAGTGAGAAGTCATACCAAAGCAATTAAGCGCTAACAGGACATGGAGGACGTATAACACACCGGCATACTGCTGATCCGTAGGGACGAAAATAAAATCAGGTAAGTAGGGCGCTGTAAAGGCCTGCTTAATGATGGACTGCTTCCCCATTTGCTGGGATTGATTTGTGAGGAATACAATTTAAATTCATAACTAAAAACTGTATTAATCCTGACAGAAGGAGTTAACAAAAGTTAATATATAATACTGCGAAAAGTCTTGAGCCGCCACTCATTTCTTAGTATTTTGGTAAGAAAATAGGAGCAGTGTTTCACCTGCCACCTCTTTATTTTGCCCTCTACTTGTCCATTTTTCTCAAGATATGTCATGCTTTCATCTAATAGCTCTTTGGGAATCACCCAAAAATACTGTGAATGACTCTGAGAGACTGAGAAAGCCTGGAGAGCCATTGCTTAACACCACTTTAAGAAATAACTAGGCAGTCTGGTTTCTTGGAAGCAAAATACAAAGAAATAGAAAGAAATAAGGAGTGGCTCAACATTTTTGCACACTACTGGAGTATGAAAGCTCCTCAGAAGAGTGTTAATTAGAGAGCCAAACTTGACAAGACAGTCTAGATGCCAAATTCTCATTTCAAGTATGCACAAACACAGACACATGCATCCTGGGGAGGGTTCCTGTTAAGCAAAAGGTTAATGGTTCTGAAAATGGCGACCACATACCGATGTGCATCATCACAAACCGCACACAGCCTCAGTGATGGCACAAGAGCTCAGAAGGCCAGCGTGACTGTGCAGACTGGAAGCAGGGAGAGCTGCACCAGTAAACAGTCACATTTACCTGCCGTGAACTGACTGGAAGTGTTTTTTGGTGACGTAAAAACCAGAGAGTACTGGTATTTACCGAAACCTCTCACAGGATCTTTTCCCTTAAGTTTGCAGCCTTTCCTGTTGCGTGATGCTATCCCCACGGACACACACTTCTCTCTCTGAATATGATACATGGTGCTGTTCCCTCACTCTCTCTCTCATTAATAATGAAACAAACAGCAAGAAGAAAACAGAGATATCTCCTACTGCTGGGTCACATTATTACTGCGAGGTGGAAAAACTACTATGAACATACTGCTCTAAAACGGTTATTAGCTGTAACCAAACAATACATCACGGCAATCCTAATTAACACATCGTGCACAATTTTGTAGATTTTTTGTCAAGGTCAAACTTTTATTTGGTAGTACTGCAATCACAAGAAAGATAACTTGCCAATTCCAGGTAAAGTAGCACATTCAGATAGGTGCAGAACAGCAGCACTAAAGTAAGGGTGGATCAGCTTTTTTCCCCCTTGCTTAGGGCTCTTTCAGTAGGGCAGATATTTGTCATTGCCAACATGAAACCCACTTTGCATCCAAGTTCAGCTCTTAAGCCTGCAGCAATTCTCTCAACAACATGAATTCTAAAGAGCAAAATCAAGAATATTCCTGCAATTTTGTTCATGTGTGTGAATTTTTATGTCACCTTTCATATGCCATGTTATGCTTGCTGAATAAGATGGAAGCAAGGAACAGAAAAGGCCATGCAAACACACATCACTGAGTCCGAGAGTGTTTCACTTTCTTAACAAGGTCGCTTATACCCTACATAAGCATAACATACCCCCATCAAGCATAACATTATGACCACCTGCCTAATATTGTGTTGATCCTCCTTTTGCTGCCAAAACAGCCCTGCACTCGTCAATACATGAGCTTCCCTAGACCCCTGAAGGTGTGCTGTGGTATCTGGCACCAAGGTGTCAGCAACAGATCCTTTAAGTCTTGCAGGATCCAAGGTGGGGCCTCCAGGGATCTGACTTGTTCGTCCAGAACATCTCACAGGTGCTTGATTGGATTGAGATCTGGGTAATTTGGAAGCCAAGTTAAATTCATTGTTGTGCCCCTCAAACCATTCCTGAACCTTTTTGACTTTGTGGAATTGCATGTTATCTTGCTGAGGCCACAGCCATCAGAGAACACTGTTTTCATGAAAGGGTATACATGGTGTGCAACAATTCTTAGGTGGGTGATACGTGTCAAAGTAATATCCACATGGATAGCAGGACCCAGGCTTCCCTCTGCTGGATTGTCTTCTTGCCATGGTGCACCCTGGTGCCCAGATAAGCAATGCTTGTGCAACCAGCCATCTACAGTATGTGATGTAAAAGATAATGATGGTCTGTGGCTGTGCAGCTCCATACACAACAAACTGCAATGCACATTGTATTCTGACACCTTTTGAGCTAGAGTAGCTTATCTGAAGAAAAGTTGTTTTTTTTCCATTTCAATTTTTTTTCAATGGGTCTAATTCATTTATGAGGAAAAAAAAGGTCAGAATTCTGAAGAAAAAGTCACAATACTGAGATTAAAGACATAATTCTGAGAAATAAATGGTCCACATTTTTAAAAGTCAAACTTCTGAGATAAAGTCAGAATTCTTTTGCTTCAGTGGCCCTGATTGGGTAGTCTAATTGGAAGAAATCACCTTAATCACAGGAAATAAGTACCTATTTTACAGTAGGGTCATATTTCATCCCTATAATAAAAATATAAACATGCACAAATTTGATCCTACAAATTTAATAAACTGGATCCCAGCTACAAGGGCTGCAACACAAATTAGCTTCAGCAAATTAAAAGCCACCGGTAAGCGTGAATGTTTTCTTATTTGCCAAAGGGCAGTGGCAGTTAAAGGGAATAGTGTCTGAGACTGATGTTTAGTTGACAAATCAATGCTTCAGTCATATCATAACTGTATTCTTTGAATGTACAAGCTAATGGAAAATGAACACAAATGAATCCAAGCTACCACAAGATGAGGTATTTATCGTCTTTGCCTAAATTTGACCTGTGAACGGTGATAAAAGCTGTGACATCACTAGTCACTAGTCAGACAGTTTGACTGGACAACAGCACAACAATGAGTGAGCCTATGACACAAATGTCAGTGACCAAACAGGAAACAGGAGTGGGAGACAGTGAAAGACCTTATTCTAGCCCAGACATAACACTGCTCACAGACTGCCGGCATTCAGTTGGATATTTTCTGAAGGATATAGGCCAACGCCGAAGAAGGAAGAAAAGAAGTGTTTGAGACAGACGCCATCCTATAGCCTCCTCCTGCTGCATTCCTCACACAAGACGAAACATTCTTGCAGCACTGCATCATGGGGGATAAGTCAAAGGCAGGCAGTGTTCACGGCATGCTGATTTAGGTAAAGGCAGGACTGCGTGAGCTGCTTGGTCTACACATAATGGTACAGCACTAAATAATAATTAAATAAGTATTAAAAAATATGTATCAAAGGGCTGAATTTCATGTCTAATTTCATTCACACCCTTTTCAGTTGTACCAGCTTCTGCAAATTCAAACTTAGGTTATAATGTACTATATGGAAACAGGCACAGTATTACCCTACTAATACAGTCATTCCAAAAAAACCCGAGACGGCACCACCCCATTTTCAAAATCTGAAAATGTTCTGCAGCCCACCCAACCGGTAATCTCATCTCTGGTCATCGCACAAATGTAAAATGATTAATTTCCTTCTAGTGTTTGATTCACTTGGACCCTCTTTTTGTTTGTTGAGGTTGAACGTTGCACTTGACGACTCAACAACAGCAGTTATTGCCAGCTTTACAATTTCGACATCGCCCTGGCCCGTGGGTCACATTAGTTCCACTACACTAAGGGTGCATTCAAGCCAAACATGAAGCAAAGTTTTCATGCAGCGCGAATGCACACAAAGTCTACATAATGAGGTGAACTGACACAAACAACTTGCTTCAGTCTGTACTGTGAAAACCCATCAGCTGGGATTCTCCCGCAGACTGTGGTTTCTCTCCAGACACCAGGGGGGTAGCTGGAGCTGAATGGTTTGACTTCACTTTTAGATAGAGACAGGAAAGAAAAGAGCTTGAAGAAAGGGTGGGGAAATTGCATGACTTGATGTTAAGTTGTGAAAATATGTTACAACAACTGGATTTCAGCTATTTGGTTGTCAACCTTCCAATTCTGTTGTCTTTCAGAGGTGAAAATTTGCAACTGTACCAAAGGGATTTTCCTGCTGTTGTGCTTACATGGCAGCACGGTGGTGCGGTGGGTGGCACTGTTGCCTCAAGTTCAGATCCAGGCTGGGGTCTTTCTGTGTGGAGTAAGCATGTTCTCTCCAGGCACTCCAGCATTCTCCCAATTAGAGGATTTAATAAATAAATAAACCGGCTGTAGGTGCGAGTGTGAGCATTGTTGGTTGTCTGTCTCGTGTCAACACTGGCATCCATGGCGTACACTGCCTCTTGCCCCATGACAACCGAGACGGGCTCCAGCATCCCTGCGACCCTCAGTTGGATAACTGGAAGAAAATGAATGGATGAACGTGTTGACACTGCAATCCAAACTAAGTGATCCCCTGGGTACTCATTGTTTTGGAAAGCAGAAGTGTTCCAAGACTCTTGTATTCATTCTTCCAACCAGCAATACATCACCTGACATGTAATGCTCGTGGCTGAGTCTGTATGATGGCACGCCAAACTAGGTGTGCCAAGGCAGACCTTATGCAAATGTGGCACATGGTGATGCAGATAAGTCATGGAATAAAAGCTTGGACTCTAAACAAGGAATTTCAGGCAGTAGCAGTGGACTTTGAGTCACGTTTTATACTGCCACACATTCCAAGAGGCAAATCCTAAATTATGCATGTTTGCATACTTAAAGTCTTCACATATTTAGATAAAACAAGAGACCTGTTGGCCTATAGAGTGCCACTGTCACATGCTTTACTTGTACAACATGTGATATTTTGAAACAGCTACTGATTTGTAGATCAACCATCACTGAGCTCATGCTTACTTTTTTATTGTTTATAAATTTGTAAAGAAGTCAGAAATTAATTTGCAGCATTTTGAATAGATTTTGTCAGTGATTAAAAAAAGAAATAATCCAAAGTCAAAATTTTGTGTATTTGTGGCAGGTTTCAGAAGATTTCAAATATAAATGATTGAGCAGTAGCATATTTAGCAAAAAGTTGACGGACGGATGATGGACAAACGCCGGAAAGCTCGGTATTGGATAAGCTCCGCTGACTGTCATCTGTCGACATCAGCGCTAAAAACACTCATAGCTGCAAGGTCCTTTTTACACTCAGTAGTAACTGGTATTGACTGGAGAGGAAAAACAGCTGTTCATTAGAAACTGATGACATACTCACTAAAATAGCTTTGCTGGCCTTTAAAAGTAAACTGATGACTTATTCATTGAAAAAGCTTCCCAGACAAACTTTAAAAGTAATAAAATACACACTAGTCCTATGTGAGATTCAGATCTACAGCTTCCAGTGGTAATGAGTCAGTGCTGATGTTATACTCTTGTAAAATAAAGTAAAGGCAAGCTATCTGCCTGCTTTCGTTTGCCTACATAAGATAGGCTGGCTCACAGTAAAGTACTGGCTTTCATATTTACTTTTTACATTTTAGAGTGAAGGGTTAACAAAAACCTAGTTTTAAAATAACTAACCACTATGAAAGAGCTAAAAATTAAATTTCTTAAACCTTCAGACTTGAAAAGTAAAAACCTTCATAAGCTAAAAAAAAAAAAGGACTCCTAACGTGGTATAAAAGTTTTAAACTCTGGAAATTTGACTCCTGAACTCGTGAGTTGTGTTATCATCATGAGCCACCAATGACAGCTCTACCTTGCGTGAGGAAATGATTCAGCAGATTCAGCTTTTGTCCCCTGTGGCGTGTCACCGTCCTGTTATAGTCCCGCTGTCAGTTGTCCCGGGTGCCCTCTGTCTGGGATGGCTCTAAAACTCCATCCATTGTGGTCACAAACTCATCATTTCAGACGACCGAGATCCCAAAATTTCATCCAGAGTGACAATTAGAGTAAAACCCACTCAATCACATAATTTCACAATGACTCTGTGAAATTTCTGCTGTTTATGTTACTGATGAGGTGTGCCGTCGCCTCATCAGTAACACGAGGTGACGGCATGACTCTTATTGAAGCGTGCTACTGAAAGTTCCCTGCTACTGTGTGATCAGCATTTTGATCATCTCAACCAGCTCTTTCCCTGAGCTGCTGATTTCATTTCTATTCAGACTGTGCAGACGATGACGGCTGTCAGGCTAATGCTTCATGAGCATCCACAGCATCAGTGCATGCACACTGAGCCCACTTAAGGGACTTATGAGAAACCTTGCTGTGCCCTCCATACTCTATTCCAGGCTCAATTTGCTGCCTTCTGGCTTCCTTCCAAGATCAGAGGCAAATATTGTAGGGGGGAAACCAGTTCACTCTTCTTCTTTCATTCAGCTGGCAGACTGGCAAAAAAAAAAAAAAAAGAGGAACACAGGCAAAAAACACAAACAACCACAT
>VOQJ01017309.1:2100-36623 GCA_015052665.1 Apistogramma diplotaenia | reverse complement strand
CAGTAAATATAACTGGAGTTACAAAGTAGGAGAGCTCTTTGTAGATATTTGGGTTGCCTAACTATCCAGATAAAAACCAGTTTAACCAGTTTTAAGATCTACAAAGTATGCAAAAAGCCCTGCCTTACAACAGTGCACCATTAAGCACTTCTAACCCATGCATACAGCAGACCGGGACGTCCATCTTTACATATTTATCTTTTCTAGGAACTAGTGCTCTGAATTTGATTGAGAAAGGAACAGAGGGCAGGGCCAAAAGAAGGTCCTGCTCTGTGTGACTTATCTGAGAGGTACAGAGCAGTTATGGAAATATCAATATCTCTGCTTCAGTCAAGGGAGCAAGCTGATTCAACACTTTTCTATGTCCAGGAGAGCATAGTTCAGTGATAAACCACTTACTGTCGATGCAAATGACAATGCAATGTGGCGTTTGACAATAAATACAAAAATATGTGAGTTGGAAACGTTTTAATTACTATAGAGATAGTTTATGTTAGAGCAAATTACAAAAACAAACTAGTGGAGAGCTTAGTGGCTCTTCAGTGTCATCTGAATGCTCTTTTTTAAATTATGGCTGCCTCTTCATGATGATGAGAACAACTGCAGAAGCGTTCAGCATCTCTCTTCAGTCCTTTGAGGCAGAACTGGTCATTTAAATCCCACAGACTTATGCCTAACTCTGTTAAATCCTACCATAGCCGTGATTTGGCAGTGAAGGCACTGATGCAATAGCTCAGCACTTTAGAGGCAGTAGTCATTTACGAATGTAACAATACTCTGGTGATCCCCAACACTTTGGCCTGACCCCAGCAATGGATCACAGAAATGCTGCGACAGCAGAAACCGTTTAACTCAGAAATAGGGACTGACGCAGGTGTGTGTATGCGGTCAAGAACAGGTGGACAATGTGTAATCAGAGGGTTTGTGTTACATTACTGTTGCAAAAGCTCTTATTATAATTACAGACTGATGAGGTAACTCAGCTGTTACCAGAAAGGTTGACTTACCAACTTACAGTACGCGCTCAATTAGAAACACATGTTGCCAAACCTGTTAAAGGTATTGTATGCAAAAAGTGTTTTACACACTTTTCTTTATTGCCAATGTGTGAATGAACTGTGGCAACTCCCTTCCTCCAAGGCTGAAAATTCCCTCTAAACCAGGGGTGGGCAACTCCAGGCCTCGAGGGCCGGTGTCCTGCAGGTTTTAGAAGTGTTCCTGATCCAACACACCTGAATCGCCTCATCAATATGCAGTCAAGTTCTCCAGAGTCCTGCTAATGACTTCTATATGTGATTCAGGTGTGTTGGATCAGGAACACATCTAAAACCTGCAGGACACCGACCCTCGAGACCTGGAGTTGCCCACCCCTGCTCTACACGGTACATCCTGGAGGGCATCTGGATTCGTAACTTTTTATTTCTTTATTTATTTTTCCTTACAAGTCAAAGGTCGACTACTAATGTTTTGTTTCTGCAATGCTAGCTAAATCCAATATTAGGGAGGGGCATTTAGCAGCTATCTCCAAGGCAGGAGTCACATGAATGTATTTAGAGGTGTAAAAGCTCTCATTTCTCACCCTGACGCTTTGCTGAGCTGAGCTCTGTTGCTAGCCAATCAAATCACAACGGACTTCACTCGTTTTTTTAAAAAAATACTACCTATGGGTTGGGTAGGAAATTAATTTTCCTAAGGGTCCACATGAGAAACTGGGACTGTTGTGGAGGGCCGCCCCAATAAACTTATAGATAGGAAAAATTAATACTGAACAAAACTGAGTTCAGCTTATTGGTGCGGCCCTCCATAACATTGCCACCCATGGCGTACAGTTACAGGGAGCTAGTTTGGCTCAAGCTCACTTAGCCATTTGTCTCATAGCTGATCTGGCTGATAACTCCCCGAGGCTTAAGTACAAAGATACGTGCAATAGGATGATAATTAACTTGTTCACTTATCACAGGTGTCATTAATAAGACTTACAAAGTACAACAGCTATGACATGAAGGTTAATCTTTCATGTGCAAATCTCACATCAGTATACTGATGCAAACACACTGCTGTGTTACTAATAGCTCTTGATTTGTCATGAACAGGTGCGGAGCCAATTTCTGCGCACTGAAAGCTTACATTTAAAGTTAACAAAAATTTTCACCCTGGAGAAATGTTCACATTCACTCATCCTTAAAGGTGCTGCTGTTGGCATATACTGAACTGTTCATTTAACAAGGCAACCAAGCCTTTACTACTTCCTCTGCTGTGTGAGGCATGTTTCCACACTTTGAGCTTCATTTAAGGAATCACAGCACAGCCATTACTAGTGCATCAAACAATGCTGATGCTGCTGACAAATGTGTTTCCTGGGCACAATTTGATTGTTTTGCCTTTTTTCCAGCTGTACCTACAAATGCAATATAGACCTGAAACAATCAATGATTGAAAAAAATAGCTGGTATTTTCGTAATCCTTAAGGATGGTAAGGAGGTTCGTCTTATCATTAGTAACACAGTGTCTTTGCCCTGCCTGATCTTTGGGCTTTGAATTAATACTCCAACACAACCATATTAATACGTCACCTTCCACTTTGGAAAAGGGTTGGATCTAGCTGAAAGTCAGCCCGGATAACAAATTCAGGTAAAGTATACCTTAGGTTTGTTCTGTGTTTGGAATAAACACAGATTCTTATTCTAATTAAAGGCTTTTTCAATGTGGATTACCATGGATCAATAAGGGAAGCATTTTTCTGTTTCTTTATGTTTATATTTGTGTGTGTGTATTTTAGATATTCTGCATCTTTGAATTTTCACTATTTCTAACATTTTATTAACCAAAGAATTTACCAGTTAACAAAAAAATAATACCAGCAGAATCAATAATGAAAAGAAATTGCTATTTTTTTAACGGACAAAAAAACTTTTGTCCTAAAACCTATTCTACCATTATATTTTCTATTATGTGATAACGACATGATAATGATATTATTATTATAAACATTTAAAAAATCTGCTCTGTTACTGCTCTTGTGGTTGTTATTAATCTAGGGTTTAATAAGGTGTTTCAAAACTGTCAAATACCAAAACAAAAATCACATGAGCATTAATGTCAGCTTTAGACAGCTGTAAGTAAATGAGTATCTGTGAAAATTGCCGGGCTGTAGCATTGTTAGTCCTGACTGCAGCTTCAAAACAAAAGCACCAACAACAACAAAGGGAATAGCTGCTGATTAATACAGTGTAACATCAGGAACACGGGCTAACGTTAGCAGATGTGTCGGCAGTCTACCAAGTGATCGGGCTAGCGAGCTCCAAAGCTATGCATAAAAAATGACTAACTGCAGGGGCTGACACAACAACTTACCTTGGGCTTATACAGCCACTTTCGAAAGCGGTTCATCGTTACCTCGCCACCTTCCTTTGTCACCAACCCCTCCTCTCTTCTCCCGTACCTGTGTGTCTGACACTATCGGCGGCTGCCTGGCGGCTAAGCTAGCTAGCTCTGCTTGGGTCCAAATAGAGGAAAAAAAACACAATGTACGGCAAGTTGTCCTGAACGTTACAACGAGGCTCTGAAGGCGCACAAAGAAGGTAGTGGGAAATAACCACTTATTTCCATCTTCCCTGAAGCCTGAGGTTTAGCAACCTGTCTCTCCACCTGCCCGGTCACTTTCCAAGTCCCGACGATACAGACCAACCGGAGCACCGACGGCTCGGCTGTTCTCTGCCCCTCTAATGTTACTTGATGACAGTCACGTTGACAACATTCACCTCCCACTTTCCCAGGAAGTGCTGCGTTCACGTACCCCTCTACAAAAACTGCACGCTCAACAACAACAACAACAACACACACACACACACACACACACACACACACATATTATGATGTGAAACTGATTATGTTTGCTGTTTTATGTACATTGGCTATGGTGAAATAAAAGTACAAATTTTTTTGAATGAAAGCATTGTCCTCTCACAAGTCTATGGTTTTACATATCAGGAAATATTAATAAAAGCAACATCTAGGTACAGTTGTGATATGAAGTTTACATGCACTTGGACTTTGCAATTGTTCTGGATATTGGTCATTAAAGATGTATGCTGAAGATATTTGAAGAAATTATTCAAAACACAAAATTACCATGACATTCATGCTCATGAAGAGTGCATGTAAATTTCTGACTGCATCTGTAATTCTTATGGAAGCTGTAGTTTTACACACACTGCATATGCATTTTGGTTTTATGTTAACTATACTATATAACACGCAATATAAGCATAATATGTCATCTTCTGTTGTTCATTAACCTCATTTTAAGCCCTGCTGACCAGATTATTTTTATTATGTCCTAATATGTAAACACTTCAAATTTAAAGAGGCTGTACTTTGCTTTTACCATGTAATAAAACATAGGCAACAGAAAAGACAAGTTTACATAATGATAGTTTTTGTATTACCTTGGTAACAAATTTGAGTTTCCCACAATAAAAATAATTTTGTAATTTTCGTGCCATTCTGTACAGTGAAGGTCATTAAGAGCGCATTTTTTAGATTTGTAAACTGATTCAGAGAGAAAATATAAATTAAAAAAAAATAAAATTACACTTTCTAGGTTGTTTTCTAGCTTTCATCCATGTCACGTGGTCACCATCAGCAGTGGAAGTTTGTCCAGAAGCTATGAGATTATGATGGAGACATTCAAACTTTCTTTCTTCTAAAACTTCACATACACATTTATCATAAAGTTGGGCTTGTTATTACCCCCATTTTAATTCAACCCAAGACCAAACCAGGCTTTGTTTTGTACTCCTGTTAAAGAAAATCGGATTATAATTAATCAGATGAAGGCTGGAAATCAGTTGCTGAATTATGAGAAAAAAATTCAAGTTTGCATGTGATTTACCCTCAGTACCCCCCCACCCCCACCCCACCCACCCATTCATATTTCAACAATGTAAAAGCCTGATAGCATAGGAAGTCCAAATAACAATTTCTAGGAGACCATTATTTGCGTAAAAAAATCCAGCAACTTTCATTTGTTTTTCGGTATTATACTATGCCGGTATTTACTCTTTTCCCGATGTATTTATCGTGTCAGTTTGACTACCTAGAGATTCTATTCTAGGATTTCCAACTATACATGAAGGCAGCACAAGACCCGCACAGGCCCAGGAAGACGTCACAATACGGTACGTCACAATTATTGTTATGGTTGCCAACAAAGGATCAGGATAGCACTCCGGTAATGTGTAGGGATTGAAACCATGAATTAATTAATATAATGAATCAAGCAATAATAAAATGCCTCTTCTGAATCTACATTTTTTAAAGATACGATTTCAAACTGGAATACGTTTCTGTTGACGCCTCTTTCTTTGTTGCTAAGCAACGAGGCAACAGAGCAATGGCTGGAGACCGTCTATGAGACGAAGGCAGCAAATTGTAGTTTCTGTGAATCATCCACAATCATCTTTTATTAGCACGTCTATCCCACGGAAAACTATTTGTTTGTGGGATTTTCTGGTGGGTTTAAGATGGCACGAAATTATGCATCACTTGTGAAGGAAGCCATTGTGCTCCTCGACAGGTTTAGCGCTGGCAGACAATGTTTGGATGACTTCATACAAAATGCTTTAAAAGATCTGCAGGTAGGTGGACTCAGATCAGCGTGAGTGAAAGCACAGGCCTGCCTCTAGTTAACATTTATTTGTTGTTTGTCACAGAACGTGGATATGCTGCAGAGGAAGTTCATACTTGATGTTGTTTCTGGGTGTGTTGAGCACAAGAAGCTGCTGGATGTAGTCATCAATGCCTTCTATGGCCAGCATGTCAAATCCGTGTCCAGAGGTGAACGTAGCCAGTTTGTTGGTGAGTAAATTCATTGCTGCTCCTGATGCTCGTTTTCAGTCTGAATTAAACCCCTGACTTGTTTAAATGCCTGTCCTGCTCCGTAGTGATCTGTTACCTGGCTACATTTCTTCTTGATGACCTCGGACTTCAGTGTTTTAGCAGCATTGTTAAATCTCTGGACACCAAGAAAATGCACACAGTAAGAAACACAAATTCTGAGAGAAGAGAAAAACTGCAATCATTGGCTTTTTTTATGATCCACTCCTTGTGTATTTTTTTAAATTAGTTTTTAGGTTTCTTCTTCTCAAACCTCACCACATGGATACAGGACGAGTGGAATAGCATCTATGAGGCCGCCTTTGTGGAGAAACACTGGATTGGGCCCCTGCTCAGGTGAGAAAAGTATCCATCCATCTTCTTCTTCTGCTTATCCTCATCCAGAGGATTCCAGGGCTTGCTGCACCTGTATAAGGTCTGACAGTGGGTCTGAGGAGTTTTTCCTGGTGTCTAACAGTCAGAGTACCATTGGTTAGCATGTGGAGGTCTGTGTGACCCTCCACATGCTTATGCCTCCCCAAACCATGCTGGATGATGCTGAAAGCAACATAATGTTTGGCACAGCTTCTCCAGATTCTTTCATGTCTGTCACATAGGCTCAGTGTGAACATGTTTTCATCTGTGAATAGAACTCCCTTCTCAGGGAGTCTGTTTCTGACGGTCTGGTCAGAAATGCACACAAATAGCCCAATGGGGGTCATTTTGCAGGGCTCTGCAAGTGCTCCTCCTTGCTCAAAGTACTGATGCTGGGCTGATGATGTCCAGCTCTCCTTGTGTAACAGCCCATCTCCTGGTATCCCCTCCACCCTCTTGAGACTGTGCTGGGAGACACAGTGAGCCTTGAGATGGCACACGTGGATTCACGCTGGTTTACGCTTCCTAACTGGACATGTTGACATCCCTGAAGTTTAACTAAGCTTGTGTTACGCTGTGCTGATCAAGTGCTCTCTTAATCTTTTTGAGCAGTGCATTTCAAAGTCACACAACAAAAATATTTGTCTGTGTGTCCTTTAGATGGCGCCCTGAGATAGATATTCTCATGGACCAGCTTGCTGTTAAAATCTCTCAAGGGAATCAACTCAAGAAAGCGGCAACCAAAACCACTGAACCCCAGGAGTTCACCCTCACCAAACCTAAACCTCGACCTCTACCTATGCCCGAGCTCATCCCACAGCAGACTAAATTCAAACCAGTGAGTCTCAGTTACATAAAATCATTATTTTGAGAGGTTTTCATGTACTCAACAAAATAAATTCATAGAAGAGAGCTTCAGCCAGTTGATTCTAGTGTAAACTGCGAAGGGGCTGGTGTATCACTCTTAATGTGTTTGTTTTGCAGGTACCAAGCAGCACCTACAAAGCTCCAAAGGAGATGCAGATAATAGAGGAGAACAAACAGAGGAACCATCAGAAGGCTCATGTACAGTGAATCTAATACAAAAGAAAAAAAGTTTAACAGTTAAACAGCAGCTGGCATATCTAAGTTCAATAATAGTAAAAAAAAATAATAATAATGAATGCACATCTTTTATCATCTTTAATTTAATCACAAATACTGCCAGCTTTATTACATTACACCATTATAATGATCTCCTGTCTGTTTTCCACTAAAGGAACTTCTGTATGAAGCAAATATCAAACAGTTCAGATGTGGAAACCCAGAGAAGTCTGAGCACACGAAGGTGGGGGAGGGGGGGGTATTTCTTGTCATTTACATAGAGTTTCAAAATAGTACGATTTCTGTCCAGCGAGGGAACCCTCCTCTTCTTCTCTTCACTATAGTTTCTTTTCTTTTGTTTGTTTGTTGTTTTACATTATAGTAATAGCTGAAATGTTTGTTTTTAAATTTTATTCTGTTGGCCGAATCGTTTGTCTCACAGAGAGTGATGTCCAAGATTGAGGAAGACTTAGATTCGAGGCTTAAACCGAATTCCTTTCATTCCCGTGGACTTCCTCCCAGTAATGTAAGACTTAATGTTTCTGGCTGTTTCCGGATCACCTAATGTTGGTGTAATATCTGCTGGCATGTATGTATTTCTCATGGTCCTGTCAGGCTGTCAGCTGTCCCATCAAACTCAACAATGCAGCTATTCTAAGGAAGGAGGCACTGTATAAGCGTTGGGTGGACGATGAGTTCAAAAGGTACAGCGCGGCTTCCACCTGCTTACTCCTTGAGCTTTTCCAATGTGTTAAACATGAGTATCTGCAGAGGTCTCCACAGGAATGAAGTGCAAATCAAACGCACAAAAAGTCATTTCTCTTGTGCTTCTTTTTGCAATGCAGAATTGAGCGGCTGGCGCAAGGGGAGCGCGATCTCTCATCTTTCCTGCAGTGGCAAAAGGAGATGCGTGAGAAGGACCTTCAAGAGCAGCTGCCCAAGATTGAGCGCCGGCACCTGGAGGCATGCATCAGTGAACAGCAGGCGGCGCTGGCCCGCAAACGCATAACAGAGCGCAATCAGAAGACTGCACAGCTGAAGAAAGAAGAGGTAGGTAAAGGCCACGTGGCAACTGATAAGAAAAGGTATTCACAGAAGATTTCAGATGTTGTTGTTTTCTGTATGGCTTGTTTGTTTTTCCTAGACGGCTCAGCTGATGCAAAGATATGCCGAGAAAAGGTTGCAGGAGGAAAAGGGAATCAGAGAGTTGGTGCAACAAGTGGCAGAAGGCCACAAGAATTCAAAGGCAGCTAAAGAGAAGTTACAGAAACTGAAGCAAAGCATAGGTATGCCTCCTCATACAGCATTTTTCACAATTTCTTTCCTCATCCACATCAATTTCAGTGAACTTTCAAATTCCACAGTGAAAGAAGTCTCTGAACAAAACCAGGAGCTCCTTCGTCAAGCACTGGAGGAAGCGCAGGCCGAGATGAGCCGCAAATTTGAAGTCATCCACGAAATGCACTGCATTGAATCACTTCCTCGCATGAGATTCAAGAAATTTGATGACACAGACGTAAGTGAAAGAAAGCTACAGTGCGGTGCAAAAGCTTTGAGCCATCGCTGTACGGGATGCTACGCAAATTGGGAATTTAGTTGCAGCAATTTATGGAAATGTGCAAGCATACATGGAAGTACAGTTTGTATGACCAAATATATTTTTCAACACAGCCTGATCTCTTATAGGCAACCTTCCTAGTAATTTCTTTAAGTAGTTTTCAGGAATAGTTCTCCAGGCTTATTCGAGAACATTTAGAGCTCTTCTTTGGATGTTTACTGCCAAGATGATCTCATGCTGTTCAATAATGTTGAGGTCTGGGGTCTGGGGTCGTCGTTCCATGACTGATAGTGTAGTTTTCTAAGCCTGCTGCTTCCTTGTAGGTCCAAAAATACAATTTTATGTCTGCAAAACTGTTATCTTTGGTATTTTTCATAGATTCAGATAAAGAAATTGCAATGCATTGTGACAGGCAGGTAGTAACAAAGTGCCTAAAGTTACAAAGTTTCTATGCTAAGTTGTCCGTTGTGTGCAGACACAACACTGACTCATCCCTTTAGTTAGGTGCCTGTTCATGCTCGAATGATTCATAGGTCAGTGTTTTGTGGCTTAACAAACAAGCAAAAAAAACCCCCAAAAACCAAACATTGGCAGAACTGCACAGTAGTGTATCTTACACAGAGATGCTCTTATTGATCTCTGTCTTATAGTTACTTTATCCCATGTCAGACTGTAGGCCATGAGCTGCTGGGAGAAATGTCCCTGTATGAGACAAAGGAGCGGCTGGCTCATCTGAAGAACAAGCAGCAAGCCGAGCAGGAGGAGAGACGGATGCATATCCTGGAGGAGAAGCAGAAACAGAAGCAGCAGCTGATGGAGAAACTGGATGCCATCAACCTCCACAGCAGAGTCCTGGCACAAGCTGCAGCCATCAGGTCGGGAAAATATTTGGCAAGCAGATATCATATTCATGCACACAAATGTGGCATATTTATCGATGGTAGTTTTGGCATGTGGCAGGAAAGAGGAGAGGAGAGCAGAGGAGGACTTTTTTCAGCAGGTGGTGGCTCAGGATGAGATGGTTTTGACTCTGAAGAAGATACTTGAAGAGAAAAAGCAAGAGCGTCAAAAAATGAAGCAAAATGAAAGCAGCAAGGTCAAAGCCTCTAAACAGAGAGGAGCACACACCGTCAGCAACACAGGGACACACAGCCAGGTGAGTGGGAGGTCCACAGTGAAGGAAAAATGTCAGGAATGGGTAACTTGTGTCCATAACTCCTTTCTCTGTTTACTTTTGCCAGACAGGTGTGAAAAGCTGGGAGGAGATGGAGCAGAGCCTAGCACACTTCGTCGAGAATTTTTCTTAGCTGCTTTCTCAGAGAGGGAAACACTCAGGCCATAAATGTGTGTTTAGTGCATCGCAATCTTATGACTGTTTCATTTAACAAAATACATGTGTGGAATCATTTGACACATTTTCCATTAAAGCAGCTTAAACAGTGAATCTCACGTGCAGTCATTTGAAATAATACTCATGTATTGATCTTGACTGTTGCTTGGTTGTTTGTAACAATCCAGCAGATAATATGACTTTTTTTATACCCACATCTGTAGCGTGAAAAGGGAACTGGTCCTTCAGATCATCACTCATGGAATTTTTTTACTTCCCCTAAACAAATGTTTTTTGTTTTTGTTTATGGCTGTGGCTTTCTGTATTTTGGAAGCCACTCATTTCATGGTATCAAATATCAAGTGTGATCTCTTCGGGAATCTCCACAACAAAAACAGAACTACTGCAAACACAGCCACAAAGATCTCACAGTTTACCATAACATTTCTCTGTGATATGCTATATTTAGCATGAAGCAACATTATGCATATTCATGTCACTTTTTTCCACTAACAATAAAGAAAACAAGTTTTGTCATATAAAGACTAAAACACTATTCTTTGTTGTTCTTCATTCTAAAATTAATTAAACGATGCTAATGATCAGTTCGTTTTACTGCTTGATCCTAGTTTGAGACCATCTACCTGCAGGACAGGAGCCGAATGCGTGATTTTTGAGTAAAGCGGTGGCGTCCCCGTTGGCTGTTTCTTGTAACTACAACAGATCTGCCTGAATTGAGCCTGTTTCACTTGGTTTTTCCCTCTAAACCAAAATCACATGATGCCGTTTTGTCATATGACACTGATGAGAGGGCTGATTCCCCTGGTACTCTGTAAAAACAAAGGAAACTCGGCCACTTTTCAGGGATGAGATGCTGTAGACCAACACTGTCTGGTGGCTGGAGTCGGTAATGTGGAGGATGGACTGTCGGGGTGTTCTCCCTGCGGTGGCCGCCGCTTGTTTCATAGGTAAGTCGAGACTTTTCTACCGTTAACGAAACAGCAGCGGTAATCCTATAAACCGATACAGAGAGAGAGAGAAAAATCACAAACCCGCTGCAGGTTAAATCACTACTGAAAAGCGCAGGCCTATCAGCGCGGAAACATAGTTTGTTATTAAAAGTAATAAAAGAAATTAAAGAAATAGAAAATTCTGCCCAGTTCTCGATTATTTCACTTCCACATCAGTAGCTGTGCCTGTAGTTCTTGTGCTGCTGCATCATGTCATTTAAAAAGCCCAACTTCATCATAAAATGAACGCACTGACTCACTGTATTTCCATGGTACTTGGAAGTTGTATTATTACTTTGTATTTCTATAATAGAATTAATTTCTTTGCAAGCTCCCTGACTTATAACGCAGGAAGCATTTCTGTTTGGGAGAGAAATGCTTTCAGCCCAGAGGAGAGTGGAGCTGAGAAATCATATGACCCTCTTTCTGAATAATTGCATTTCATGAGGAGGATGGCTCCTATTCAAGAAAGCAGTTAAGCGCAAGGCTTATGTGATTACTACCACAATATGGGCTCTGTTTTGCTGATGTGCCTGTACCTGTTGCTCCACTGCTGGATAAACCTTTTGTAAAGTTACTCATCTACAGTTGAATGAAGAGGTTCTTCCTCTTTTATTTAAGGCAATTCATCAAGGCTGATGCATGGCATAGCTCAACTGGAAAGAGGGACATGAGGGTTCACGGTCCACTGTGTAAACCTGCTTCATACACAATCTTTCAAAGCAGCAGACTGACTCAAAGAGAGATGCAGGTTGAATCACAGTTATTTGAGATAGTAATTTAAAAAAAATACTCAAGCAAAAGGTGTGCCGAAGGGTTCCCCCTAAATATTTATCATTTTCCTTAAACAAGTGTATTAATTATTTTTGACCCTTTTCAACATAGCAGATCAGTGATCGTGTCTTCCTTCCCAGGCTTAGTGGTGAGCCAGACCACACCTACTCCCGCCGTGACGGACACCACTCTCATCGAAAATCTGACCAGTGTGACTCCGACACCTGTGATTTTCAGCAGCACCACTCCAGGCTGCTTCGCTTTCAACCTTTCTACGTGTGAGCCATGTGCACCGGGGTCGCAATATGACAACAGTGAGTCAGTGACTTGTTTGATAAAGGTTTTTTTTTTAATGATGCAGTAATTAAGACAGTAAAAATGAACAGTAACATCAATTCTTTGTAAATCCCCCAGATACCCTTCTGTGCACGTGTTGTCCTGACTCAGGGCGGTGTGTGTTTCCTGGAGCGTGCCTGCCATGCACCAGTGGATTTTATCAACCACTAGCTGGACAGCAGCAGTGTCTGCCCTGCAGCCGAGGTTTCTACACAAAGTATGAACTCATATCGCACCAAAAAAATTTAAACTTTTCTTTTTTTTTCTTTTCTTTTTTTAATAGAAATCCAGTGCCTCAGTAATAAGTTATTTTGTATGTTATCTACTTCAGTTTCACTGGAAGTCCATTATGCCGTCCCTGCCCTCCTGGGTCCTTCAACAATAACACTGGTGAAGACACTTGCACAAGTTGCTCACCAGGTGTGTTTATCTAGCAACACCTCATTATATCAGAAAAAAGATAGTGTAGATGCTTAAACATACACTGTATATTTCAAATTTAAAATATACAAAACTTAATGTGCACTTGTTAGGCTATTTATTATTTTCTGTCGCACAATAATTGATGCTCTTAATACACGTGGCTTCCAAAAATAAGGCATCAGACTCCTCTAGACACTTGCTTTCTTCTACTTATAGCTCTGTACGATGTCACTCAGGAGGGGCATCCAATCAGAAAAAAGTTGGCTTAAAGGGAGGTGGTCTGTTTGAGACTCAGGGGCTGCACCCAGGTCTAGTGTAAGATAAAAATAAACACAGATAATCCTCAACTGTGAATCATGCAAAACTACTCTAAGAGAGTCCAAAAATAAAAACATGGATCTGGAAATTTGCCATAAAAGGTCCTCTTAAAGTCTATTCAACTTTATTATATATAACTTACAACCATAAAGTATGTGTGTTCATTTTCTATTTTCAGGTTTCTTTTCATCGCAGCAAAATTCCACTTCATGTAAACCATGTGCACAGGGACGTTTTTGCAAGTAAGTTGGACTTGATGGCTGTGAGGATCATATTTCTGCTTTGCTGTAGTTGTTGTTTTTCCTGTAGCTAGGATCCAAAAATCAGAGCAGAACTCGGTTGTTTGGAAAACAAGTTATTTAACCACCAAATCGAACATCACATGCTTTCATCCCATGGTTTCGAGTTGCCCGCACAGTTGCACCCACACAAACACACCCACGCGCACACGGACAGGATAAGTTGTACGGCGTTCTGCTTTGAGCAATCAACAGTTGGCATAAAATCACGAACGGCGTGCACGATCCTGTCTCGGTGGTTCACATGACTCATTGAAACGAATGTAGCGTTGATTCATGACAAACAGACATTATTAGTCCATTTCAGTTTGAGATATGGTTACAGCAGGCCAATCATCCTTCACATTTTCCCAGGGTGTTGTTGAGAATTTACAGACTGAACAGGATGTGTAGCCCCCCATGCGGTCTAGCTGACAGGCCCCAAATAACCTTCATAGGGAGGCGTCCTGCAGGCTTCTTGATCACAGCTAATGAGTGAGAATGAAGGAGCAGCAATATTAGCGCCTTCTGTGCATCTGAGACAGTCATTACTGTAAATGCTCATAAAGCGTGGGAAGCGACTTCTCTAGTGGTAGACCTTCAGTGCTCAACTCCTCACTGTGAGACTCTGGTAACCTCTTTGTTAACTGAAAACATTTCCTTGGGCTGACTGAGCTTTTGCTTCTGTACTAATAAAAGCAATATTCCTCTTTTAGTCTGTCCGTGCTCGTCTGCCAAGCCTGAAAGCCTATCTCCTTCACTGCCGGCTTCTACCAGCAGGTTCCTGGGCTGCTGCCATGAGAGGAAGTGATGTCTCACAGCCTCAGCTCCATATGTTATTTACAGATGCTAAAAATAGTGTTTGGATTTTAGCCTTTATTTATTTTTTTTTAGTTTGATGAATTATAGTCCCCAAGTTAGAAAACATTTATTTACACTCTGAACTGTGAACTCTTGACAACAACCATTAACATTAAAATCAAATCTTTGCTCAGTAGATGGTAGGTCTGCTCCATAGTATTCCTCTGTATTTTATAGTTATAAATATGGCTCGGCATTTCTTTCCGACAGCTCATCGAGTTGTACCCAGTGCCAGATGTGTCCCGGAGGAACAGAAGCCCTGCAGACCGCTGCTAAAGACTGCACTCTGTGTCGGCCAGGTTGGTTACACCATGCAAGTGTAAATCTAAACAGGTTTAAGCTTCATCATTTGCGTGACTGTTTGCTATGGTTTGCAGCAGAGAAGGCGAGGAATTGCTTTCCATCCCAGTGATGTGTGATTTTGAACAGGTATGTACAAGGCTGCCCATCAGACCATGTGTCAGATCTGCAGCAGTGGCTATTTCCAGATCCGCTGGGGCCAGGAAAGCTGTGATGTCTGCCCAGAGAATCACTACTGCCCTGTGAGCACTCCACACTCTCACAGTTGACATGCATTAAGAGTTAATGTGCCGACAGATATTTAGTGACTGGGTACATTGTTGTCTCAGAGCCCTGACGTGAACCCCATTCAGTGTCCGAGTGATGCCTTTTGTCCAGAGGGCAGCTTGGCTCCAGGCTACTGCATGGAGACGTTCTTCCGCAAAGCGGGCGACACTTGTGAACTGGCTCCTGTCACTATAGCTCTGTTAGTTATTGGAGGAGGGGGTGAGTAACACTGACAAAGAAAAAAAAGTGCTTTTAGAGATCCTTCAGTAATCTATCTTCTCTTTAATTCCAGCAGCATGTTTAAAAGCAGTTTACTTTGAGCTATACGAATATAAAAGAACCTTATTAATTCAAACCTAATTTTTATGACTAAAAGAAATCCAGTCAGGTGATTTATATAATGATATAATGAATTGAATTTAGGAGTCATGCTCACATGCCAAAGCACTCTGTGTAAGCCTGTTAATGGTAACTTGTTGTAATGAACTCTGTGTGTCACTATCATCTATATATATTTATATCTTTTTTTATTCCAGTGGCCTTACTCTTTATTATTTTAATGGTGGTACGTCGACGGAGAGAAACAGATGGAGAGCTGACAGTAGCCCGGGCTCCACTGCTACGCAAAGAGCGACCTCAAGGCCGATACTACGGCCTGCCCTGTGATGCAGAACCTGTATATGCTGGCTGGTGAAGCACTAAGATAAAAGAAGACACGGTGAAACATGGTAACACAGTCAAACTCCTCCATTGAGAGCACATCTTGACAGACCAGCGGCTTATCCAATACAGAGAATTACTGATGAACAGAGGTTGATTGTTGTGTGAATTCTTATTGTTGCGTCGTTCCACTGGGAGAAAAACATTCCTTCTCTAAGTGTGTTTACTCGATTATGAGAAGCATGCTGGAACGATAAAAACAACATCCATGCCTTTGCTTGGTGACAACCTTTGTCGCTTATGAAAAGCACTTTTTTAAAAAAAATAAGAAATTGATTTACTTTGCATTCCTGTGTTGGTACACTTGCATTAACTTGTACTGTCCCTCAGTGTAAACTGTGGTTGGTGGGGTAAGTTTTTTTATGCCTTTGATTATTTTATGGCTTTATAGATACCTTTGCTTAAAGGTTTTCAATTGCTTTTTAAGGTGTGTGTTGTATGTTTTAGAATAAAATATTCAGATTTCTAACCCTTTTTAAATGTGATGTTATGTTATTGACTAGTTTTAAAATAAAAAACAAAAACAAAACAGTCTATTCTGACACCTTTCTATCAGATCCAACATCAACTTTTTCAGCAGTTTGGGCCGCAGTAGCTCGTCTGTTGGATCGGACCACACGGGCTGACCTTTGTTCCCCATGTGTATCAGTGAGACTTGGCCGTCCGTGACCCTGCCGCTGGTTCGTCACTGCTCCTTCCATGAAGCACTTTTGATAGATACTGACCACTACACACCGGGAACACCCCACATGGGCTGCAGTTTTACAGATGCTCTGATACAGTGTTACTCATTTCACCTGTCAGTAGTCAACAATAATATCAGGATATAGTTTCATAACACTTTTTTAAAAATCCATTGCTGTTCAGCAGTTTTTTTAGGCACATTTTGGCTTGGTTGTATTTCAGGTGTGTGCTATATTATCTTATTTCACACAGTGTGCACAGGTTTTAAACACTTCTTAACCATCACACTATACCATCAGAGTTCTAATGAGACCCCAAATCATTTTGCAGCGCACCAGCAACACCAGATATATCGTCATAAAGAACTGCGTACCACAGGAAGAACAGATGGCCACCACATACCCCCACATATCCACGAGCTCACCATCAGGGAGTCAGACTGGGGTTGTTTGAAGAGGCAGAATATTTTGAGGGTGCTGAAATCCACAGAAGAACTCTCAGGAGTTAGTTATGCTGCACCTTGTATAAATCTATCAAATCACTAGATGTTAGTCAGGGAAATATTTTATTAGCTACCTTCAAATCCTCATTTGCTAGTTTTAAGCTGTAATGTGTGACTTTTGCAGTTGCATTTTGTTACAGTCTTAAAAACTGTATACTGTATATACACACAGAAAACCTTGAGATATAATGACAGTGATGACTGTGTGGGTTTCCTCCTACAGTCCAAAGATGTGCATGTTAGGTTTGTCTCTCCGTGTCAGCCCTGTGATGAACTGGTAATCTGTCCGTGGTGTGCTCCTCTTCTTGCCAGGTGTCAGCTGGGCTAGGCTCCAGCATCCCGACAACCACAGGATAGTTGGTGAAGAAACTGAATGAATGGATGGGGACCTCTGCACAGCAGTCATTTTGACATCTCATAGCAGGGACAGCACAGGTATTATTAATACTATCAATTCATTTATTGATCTAGAGTGAGGGCCTTGGTATTGCACAGTGAAGAAGAAAATTGCTACTGTTGATGCCGTTATTTGCTCAGGCTACATGTTATATTCAGCAGATATGGGAAGGTCTAATGGACAAAAACTGACTCCCTGATTTAGTCTTACAGCAACAAACGGTTCTGTCCAGATTATCCAAACATTCAGCAGGAAAATGTGAAAAAGGGCTAATCTCAGGATCTCGTGTTAACAATGTCACAGCTATGTAGACAGACACTAGAAGCTGTGTAAGACAGTAAGCTTCATGCACACTAAGCATACATGTTGGATGCAGGAGTACATAACACATTTCTATTGGATAAAATGTTACATAGTAATTTCAGGCTTGTCTGCTAATCTATTGGTTACAGTATTAAATAAATAAATAAATGCTAGATTGTCAAGAGGTAATAATGCTTAAAAATAAAATTCGTATCAATATTTTTCAACATACATATAAGCAATGCATAAAAAAACAACAAAACTGACATCTGCAGATAAATATTTCTACATAAATTTCAGCATGGCATGCATTTGAGAGAATAAAATAAGCTGTCATTTAGAAACAATTTAGATGATAGTGAAGTGGCTATTTTAGCTTTATGCTTTCCAGATGCTATTACAAATTAGAAGAAAGTTTGGATCTTGGAAACATAAAGAAACGAGGGGTGGGTCAAGACTTCTGCACATAATCATGCTTTAGTACATTGAAATGTGTTCATATGTCATTCCTAGACATTTTAGACAGCAGTACTGTGCTTCATTAATCCCAAATTTTGGAAAATTATTGAGTTACAGCAGTCAAAACATTAAAAAAAAACACGAAAAGCAGAATAAAATTAATGCGGATCACAAAACAGCTCAGAAAGGTTTAAAACAAACAAACAAACAAACAAACAAACAAACAAACAAAAAAACCCCGAAACAAACACGAAACAGAAGTAGCTCAACAAAATAGTATACCCCGCAGTGGTTGCTGGGTGGCGATAAAGCGCTGTGTCGCTTTATCGAACAAGAAGGTTTGTCCAAACAGGACTCCGTACTTACTGGAGCGTTCAAGAGGAAGCATGGCGGCCGCCTTGGCACGGAGACTGTCCGGTGTGTAACAGCAGCTTGACAGTCATACTTTTTGATTTCACCCTCTTGATACGGTGCACGTTTATTACCTGTGTGTTAGCCAACAGCGCAGACAGCAACAGTAGCTGAACTCGGTTTGTATTCATGTGTTTTCCTGTCGTCGTCCTTGTGTTTGCCCACAGGGCTGCTGAGGCCGCTGTCCGTGTCTGCTTGCGCCCGGACCCCGCACACCTGCCGGCTCTCCGGCCTCATCCGGCCTGCCCCTCTCTGCAGCTCTACTACAGCTGCAGTCCGTGCTCCACTTTGGGGCGCAGTGTGTCAGACACCCCGCTACAACCTCCTACAAAGGTAACACAAATACGGGGCCCACTCTGTCCTCTAACCGAACTTGAAGACTCCGAGTAGACGTTTTGGGAAACTGTATTTGGTAGTAAAGTTGCATCCTTAAATAGTACTAAGTGTTTTGAGTAGTTGAGTTCCCCCAAAAAAGCAGGTTGGGCTAAGAGTCTTCGTAATCGTGATTAAGTGAAGGTTTTCCCACCAGGAACCCGTTTCACTGAATTGGTAATCCGAACTAATCTCATCTTGTGGCATTTGTTAGTTGTCGACTGCAGGCCCACTTATTAAATACAGCATAGAGCTTACAGTAACAAAGCACCTGCTTTCTACATTGACGGTGAATTTTGATGCTTTGTTTCATTATTTCTACTTATTATCGGCTGCAGGTACAAAATACATTTCACTGTGCATTGTACAGTGTATGACTGTGCATGTGACAAATAAACATCATCTTATCTTAAGTTTTTTTTGTGATTCATTTACACTGCTGGCAAAGACGTTTTTATTTCAGCTTTAAAATACCAGGAAACTGAGGTGAATAAAATGTGGCTTCAACAGCTGCTCTATCAAAGACTCTTTATAACCAGAATGCTTTGCAACAAGGTCTGAAAAATAATCCTGACATTTCTGTTTTGTTTTTCATGAGTGGATATCAGAAATGTTAGGTGTGACAAGAGTTTTCTTAATAATTAAGAGATGACCATTACGGTGTAGTCATTGGTCACTTTATTAGGTACAGCTTACTGGACCCAATTGCATTCTTCATTGCACAGATTCAACGAAGTGATGGAAACATTCCTCAGGTCCACCCTGACATGATGGCATCACAGAGTTGCTGCAGATTTGTCAGCCGTCCATCCATGATGTGAATTTCCTGTGCCATTGGCTGATTAGATGAGTTGTTTAACAGCTGTCCTGCTTCTGTGTTGTTGCAGGGTGTCGGCACTTGTTCCCGGTCTAACTCAGCAGCCAAACAGAAGTCTGACGTACTACAGTCTCAGGAAGGGGAAGAGAAAGGGTGTCAAATCTGTAACGGAAAGGTTCATGAGGCTGCACTGTGGCCTTTGGATCCGGCGGAAGGTGCGTGCATTTTAATCATATGTTTACTTTAATTAACGCGTTTAAAGACACAATTTTGACAATCTGACTATTTATTTTTAATGTGAACAGGCTGGATACAAGAAGAAGCTCTGGAAGAAGCTGCCCGCCAGACGAAGGCGCCTGAGGGAGATTGTGTTCTGTAACAAGACACAGTGCAAGCTTCTAGATAAAATGACAACCCCGTTTTGGAAAAGGAGAAACTGGTATGTCGACGATCCATACCTGAAGTACCACGATCGGGTCAACCTCAAACCGTAATTTGCCGATTCATGTAATGATGTCTAATCTTCGGCTTGTCATGCAAAAGATGTTGTGTATGTATCAAATAAATCTGTGAAAAGTTTTCCTTTGTTTTCTTTTGGAACACGTAGGCAAAAAACAAACAAAACACACAGGTTTTGCTTTATATTTAATGGTTGTAAATTGATTGAACCAACAGAAATATTTAAACGAGTGAAACAAATTGATAGTCATAAACCAATATGTCATTACATCACTGCTTTTTGTTTTATAATTCACAATTAATTTTTTAAGTTGAATTAGCTTCACATTCTGGCCTGCCAGAAAAAAAAATTCTGAGGATACGTTGATACACTAAATTGTGTCTCCCCGTGAATAAAGTGTTAAGTGGCTAATTTACGAGTTAATAAGACGTTTGTATGTGTATATATATATATATAACATTTCATTTTCAAATCAACAAAAAATAATGTTTACCAGCAAGGCATCCGAAGACACCAACAGCGTCACAAAAAAATACTTTAAGAAACCAAATTCTCATACAAATTAACAAAACATCATGCAATGATGAGTTTATCGATCTACACACAAGTATACAAATCTGCAACTTTGTAACTTTTTTTTTTCCTGTTTTGCTTTGCATGAGTTTTAAAGAAATCATCTCCACCACTACCACAGATACTACTAATGCTTAAACACATCATTGGACCCCCCCCCCCATTAATTTTTTAAACTATTTATCCATTAAAAGAGCATTTCATGTGCATAAGTGTATCTACAACATCAGAGTGAGTGACGTGTAAACAGAACAGTTGTACCTGAGAAGCTTTTGTTTCAAACCACCTTAAACGATGCGGATACATAGAGGAAAGTACGGTGGCCCTGACAGGTCAAACACACTGCAATTTAAGAAGGCACCAGCAAATAGTAAAATAAAAAAAAAGCTCACAAAAAATATGAAACACAATGGAACTGGGGTGGCGGGGGGGGGTCAATAATATGATGGAACAGCTGTGTGAATGACAATCTACTGTAACAGTAAACAGCTGATAGCAAACATGTATCTACACTATTATATGAATCATGTGATTAAAACACACATTACCCTGCATGTTTTTCTCCGACAACACTGAAGAGCGTCTCAGTGCAATCCTTCACATGTTTTGGTTACCGTCTCTCCCACAGCTGCTCTGTCACGTTATCGTCTTCCCCTGAAACACTCCCGTTGTGTTTTGTGAGATTTTTGCAGCATATATGCCGGTGTTTTCTTAAGCTGCAGTGCATATGACTTCTCTGGAGCACCAAAGCAAAGTTAGAAATCTACTGCGCAAATCCATCAATCAACAACCAGCACAGTGATACTTTGTGTACAGTAGCATGTTGCCAAGGTTCGGGCTCAGTGAGTAAAGTTCAGGATGAAAAGAAGCAATGCTTCACCACACACTGCTAATTTATAGAGACTGTAAACCTGAAGAACACTGTAGTCACTCTGATGATTTTCTGAACAACAGAAGCAAATACTGGTGAGTTCAGTTCACAGCGGAACATTGCACAGTGATTTTTAACATGGAAAAGGAACCATGTCAGTATAGAGTCAGTGTTTAATCATGTAGTATCCTAGCTTTGCTACAGCAGAAAGTGACTGAATCCTAATTGCACTAAAACTGCCAAATAAATGACAAACATGCTTCGAAACTAAACGGATTGTCAAAAACAGTCTGCTCCACTAAGAAAACATCTTATGCAGTGACCTTTTTTTTTTTGTTAAATCTGTGATACAGACGTTACACAAAAACAATTTCTTTACCACAGAAGAAATGCACGATAATAAAAATGACTGATGATAATGGGGTTTTCTATGATTTTATTTTATTTTATTATGTTATTTTTTTTTTAGCTCTTTCAGATTATTGAGGGCAGTGATTTATATTTTAAATATAGTGCATATTAACGAGAACTCTGCTGGAAATGCTTTTACCACACAAAGCGACATTTAAGTCTCTGCTATCTTTTTTTGTTGTTGTTGTTTTTTAAGGCTTTAAGAGAGAGGTAATTAACAGAATCGTGCCTGTCACTGCTATCTAACATCTCATAATGAAATGTTTTTGGATAACTGAATGATTTATCAATACTTTGATGCGATAATTACCGAGGGCAGAAAAGCTGCTCTCCAGGAAAACAATTTAACATGGGTAAAAACCGCCTTGCCTGCTCTGTTGTTGATCCTTGGCTTCTTTCACATTCTTTTGCAGTGACTGCCGCTCACTGCGCCCGCTGTACAGTACATTCTGTTTAATAACAGTGGAGTGATGCCTGGGAAGACACACATGCAACTGCCTGCCCATACTGGATAGGTTGAAAACAATGAAATCATAAAGATGAAGTACACATAAACTGTACATAAATACATATTCAATCACCAACCAACTCAAAGTGTCTATCAGCATGGCACCCATTCACTCATTTGTCCTACCTCAACATTTTAAATCATGAGCCACTTGCTATATACTGAATATAGAGGGGTCATCATAGGTCACTTTGGTAATACCTTATTCCAAAGCAGGGCTGCTTCAGTCATGTAGCTTTTGGCCATTCAGTATTTTTTTTTTACTTCTTGCAGCAAAGGCAGCTGGAGCAGTTTTGAGGACAGTTTCACATGGCTTCATTGTTTGAAGAAAGAGCACTCCTGGATCTTGTGAGAGGCCTTAAGACTCTATGAGGAGGCTAGAAGGGATGAGAGAAGTGAACAGGGAGATGGAATTTAGTCAGCCAATAGCTGCAAGGAGTTGCAAAGTATTTAAAGGATAAAAGCTGGCATTATTTTTTATTTTTCTTATTGTCAGAAAACCCCAAGATGAGAGCAAAAATAGCTGTGTGTTTGCCTGTTTTTCGACAGTTGCCTCCAATTTGCCTCTCAGACCAAAAGATTGTTTATTTCTGCTGAAGTAGTTAACAGGAGAGCAGATTGCAAATATTTACTTTAACTGTTTTCAAGGGGGAGAGAGCAATTTTTAAAAAAATGACAGTAAATATTTGGAAACATTACAAAACAGAAGTAAACATTGTTTTAGCGACTGTCTTCTTCTGTGGATTATTGCCTTCCAGCTCCGTGTCCTGGGATCAGACTATCACAAAAACACGCCATGCTCAGAAAAATCGGACAATAGTAGATTGGACAAGCGTCGCCTGGTCTGACGCGCCTCAATTTCTGCTGCAACATCTGCATGTCCAACACTTCTTGCCACACTTTGGGTCTCTAGTGCCAACTGTGCGCCATTTAAACACCACAGGTTACATGAGTACTGTTGCTGACCATGTACACGTCATGTGTACCCATCTTCTGATGGACCAAAATCTCTGAGAAATGTTTCCTGTTGTTGAATCTGTGCCATGAAGAAGGAAGGCAGAAGAGGAAGGTAAGAGGAAGGTAAGAGGAAGGTGTACCTAACAAAGTGGCAAATGTTGCATCAAATGTGACACAGCATAACTTCAATAACATCACTGTTTACTGACTGTTAATTATTTTAATTTACAGCTTTGATTAGGAGCTTAGAAATAACATGTTGCTGGAGTCTCGTAGTCTCGAGGCATCAGGCTTTACTCATTTGTACTATCACTTCATTATTATTGTTTTTTTCATGTAATCTTCTGACAATTAAAAAATATTGCCAGCTTTATCCTTTAAAAAAATAAATGCTGCTTTCTTTAGCTGGGCACTGGGAATGCCAATCCAAGGCATATTAGATGCTGAAATACCAGTTCATTCCAGGGAAGGATTTCACACAAACATTTCCAAATTAAAACTGAAAGCTATTCCAAAGAGGTGAAACACACTGGAAGGCAATCCATGTCATTTTGTCAACCATGTTTAATATAAAAAATAAAAACCTGAGTCACTCCAATCACACATTCATTTGAACTAAATACCATTTCTACCAAGTTAATGCATGATCCAGTTTCATCAGTGCAGAAATTTCTATTAGCAATCTGGCTCTCCACCATTGCACAAGGTACTGGACCATGATGATTTATTTAGGCACGCAGCAGTAGAAATTAGTGAATCAGTGAGTAAATCACCACTCTCAAGGGACAGTTAGGATCAGACAGCAGCTGAGCAGCCACGTTCACAAGGCAGTATACCTCAGGAGCCTTCCGCTTAGTCAGCCTGAGCTGAGGAGAGCTGGACGCTGCCTGCACCTCTTTCCTCACCTCCTCAGGCTGCTCCCGAGCCATGGGAGTGGGAGGTAGAGAGGGTGCGGAGGGTGGGGTGGACTGGGGTATCATAGTGGGTGTCATGGGTGTGGATTCAGACCCAGAAGTCGAAGCGGTGTGGGGCGGAAACTCCTTGGAGTCCCACTGGTCCAACCCCAACACCTCAAACTCAGTCATGTCAAAATCCTGCCCTGTACCGTGGAAAAAGGTCGGTAGCAGGAATGAACAACCAATGAATCAGAAGCCTAATGCTTTCCATGTCATTACAGAAGAGATGCAACTCATTTTGGTCAGTTGGGGATTACGAATGTTCGCATCGTAACGCATCAACATCCTGCACGCCACACGGCTGAAGTCAAACAGAACGAAAGCCGGAACCAATTTGCTGCAGTAATAACAAGCATAACAAGGCTGTTCTTAATAGCTCTGCTTTGTTCTTCCTTCCATTATTTAAAGAGTCAAAGTTTACTGTCTTAGCCGATTTGTCAAACGCTGTCACGAGAGAGAGAGAAAAAAAAAAATGCTCTTCAAATATAGTCAGCAAATCCAATGATCTCACAAAAAGATCAAAACCAGAAATGCAACTTTCTGATTCCTCTGTGACTTCAGCTCCACTGCTGTATATAAAGTATTAAAAACACATTAATGAACCACATCTTAGCTCTGGGTGACATTTATTATGATTCATATTTATTTCAACTCCGGCCCAACACCACTGTGCTGCTCCAAATACTCAGCAGCTCGCCAAATGTGTTAATCCACGGCTGAAAATAGTTCCCAACAAATCTTTCCAAATAGCTACACTACCCAGCTGTTTGGGAAATTATTTAGACGTATAAACTAAACATATGCAGTCTTAATGGGAACCACGGGCAACGTCTAGGTCAGAAAGTAGTGGTTTTGGTCTTTTTAATTGGATTTGTTGGTAATAAGAAAGTTATGTACATGGAGTCAGATGTTTAAAATATAACACCAAATAAGGACCATCAATAAATGATTCCACGTTGTCTTAAATGTCTCCAGCTACATGCGAGTTTTGTCACAGGATGGTCAGCCCTGTGAGGCCTGACGGGCTCCAAACAGGAAGGCCGGGCTGAGGTTATGAGGCCACTCAGGGAAGCTGAGGTACTGAACAATATCTGTGAGCTTAAATGAGTTTGGACAGGGAAACAGATATCAGTGTGATAATCTGTCTTACACAAACTGAACAGGCACTGCTACAGCAGTCAGTGTGCTTATGGAGCCTATATTTTTATCGGTTCATTGTGTTATGAAACTGATGTTTATTTCATAAGGTGGCTTTATAACACTTTTATTTCTTGGCTGTTGCTTCAGGCGAGGGCGCTTTAGTGTTCAGGGCTACTGGAAGCAGTATGGAAATCATGTCTCCTCACCCTTGTTGTAGCTCTCTGACTTGCTGCGCATCATAGGTCGGGTCCGGTGCTGTGCTGCTGCAGGCTGCGTAGTCTCGGAGCTGCTGTCAGCGGGGTCTGACTGGTAGGAAGAGAGATCCTGCATGCTGAAACTCCTGAGTCTGTCTGACAGAACCCCTTGACCCTAAGCCAGGAAAAGCAGGGTTCTAGTGTCAATGTGAGCAATGTGAGACAGACTGAGGCTGACATGGCGTATTCAGGGGCATAAATAAATAAACATTACAATAATCTGCTGTATCCTCTGCTTTGAAAACAAATGTTCAAAGCATCATCAAAGTGAATGGCCATAAAAAACAACAGGCTTGGCCCCCACCCCCGAGGTCCATACAAAACAAATGCCCCGAGTCTGCATTACCTTTGTTGCAGCCATGACTGCAGCTGTGGCGGCAACATTCAATCCTTTTCTCCCAAAATGCACCAGTGTGTCATAGCTTTTGTCCTTTGCTTGGCAGATATACTCATCAATGTCCTAAACAAGGAATGGGGGGAGGGAAAATCACATTAATATGGTGCCTCTCATCGGCACTGAGTAATTGTTGGACAGCTGTTTCATGTGTTGCTTGACTGCATCATTTCATTCCGTGACTTCTGATCGTCAGCAAACTCATTTGTCCGTTTCCTGACTCACAAACAGAGGGAAAAAAAGGTGGGAAAGGTGGAAGGGAAAAAGAGGAATGGAAGAACACTGTGACATTTCTTCTCCCCTGTCCAAGCAGACACATTTTTAACAGCTTAAGTGGGAAAGTGAACTGGCACAAAGGCACTTTTGTTCCCCAGTTGCAAAACCACGCATGCTAACTTTGTGACTCGACTGAACATTCGCCCCTAAGCCTTTCCTTTAACCGCACCAGAGGAAATAAAGGAAGATATGACAAAAGGAAAGGGATTTCACCTTTTCTTTTGAGGAAAGCGTGGGATGGACAAACTTCCTGTATAGCACACTGGAGCCTTTAGTGTAAGGGGATAGCAGCCACACCACAAAGGCTATCTTTAGTTCATAGTAGAAAGGAAGCCTGCAGTGAAAACACAGAATAGCAGTAAAACATAATAATATATGGATTTTTTTTATGTCCATGATAAAGCTTGTCAATGATGAACCAACAACAGTCAAAAGGTAAAATATTTTCCCTGGAGGACTTCCATATACTCATCCACATAAAACATCTGTAGCCACCTACCAACAAAGAAACATGTCTGTAAACACTTCCACAGCAGTGAACAGGGCAAATATTATCCAGTACATCATCCATTTCACCTGCAATGTCATAGAAAAGTCAACCCTGTTAATGCAGATGCACAAAAAATGTGTATATTTATGAGTATGTCACAGTCACGAGGTATTATACTCACATATTCTTTCACATCTTTTGATTTCACAGCTTTATAAGAAGAGTATGCAGGATATAGTGTACCAAAGACGAGTCTAAAAGACAGAAAACCATTCATTTCCATTTGATGGCTAAACAGACTTTAAGACGTCCATACATATGGACACATTTCAGTGTAATAATACATGATTATGGACAACAGAGAAGTTTTGAGCCACCCCTCGTTTATTTATATTTTCCTTCCAAGGACCCAGACCTTCTTGCAGATTTTTTTTAAAGTAGTCTTGACCAATCGTTCTCAAGGCTTTCTGAAGGCCTTCCAAGGTTTTTCTTTGCACATTGGTTGCTTTTTCATTCATTTTCAGTCTTGTACCTTGACAGAAGTTTTTTTTGTTTGTTTGTTTGTTAAGCCACTGAACACAAACCTATAAATTCAAGCAAACAAAAAAAATTATTCAAGCATTAAAAAAGGACCTAACTCAACCAGTGTCATGGCTACACACAACAGACAGCCGAGCAAAGAGACAATTTTAAATGGTAAGTGGACTGGTTCTTATATAGCACTTTATACTACATGTCTTCATTCAAACATGCGCCTTTTTTTCCCCTATGACCAAGTGCTTTCTATCTAACATTCACACAACGATGGATGCATCGGGAGTTCGGTATCCTGCCCAAGGATACTTTGGCATGCAGACTGGAGCAACCAGAGATCGTATCACCAACCTCTTGATCTCCTGAGCCGCAGCCATTCAAATGGACAAGCGGAGGACAGAATAAGAAGTTGACAGAAAATGCAACAAAAGGCAACCAACATGCAAGAAACCTGGGGAACTCTTCCTGAAGACTGCTTAAAGAAATATCAAGAAAGCTTCGGGAGAGAGTTCAGACTGTGTTGGAGAATAAAGGAAGTCATAAAAAATATTGACTCCACATCCTCTGTTTTTGTCTTCTACTGTATTTCCATG
The DNA here is from genome assembly GCA_015052665.1 of Apistogramma diplotaenia. Classification (NCBI taxonomy): domain Eukaryota; kingdom Metazoa; phylum Chordata; class Actinopteri; order Cichliformes; family Cichlidae; genus Apistogramma; species Apistogramma diplotaenia. The sequence goes on along the minus strand of VOQJ01017309.1, from coordinate 8,751 downwards.
TATGTTTTGTTAAATTTCTGCTTCCTATCAAAATATAAAGAAACAAGGATGGTTCTAAGACTATTGCACAGCCTGTGTCTTGTGAATGTAAACAATCCCTGTATATTTTTGCAATTTTTTTAACGTGCCCAGAATGAAGCATTTGCATGAGCATATTTTTATCTTTGGACCCCCTGTAGCCAAAGAAAAATGATGGACAGGTTGTCAGGTATGGTGAGGTTAATAAGCTGTAACGCCTAAATATTAGGCCGTGGATAAGACGAGCTTGCCAGCTGACAGATAAGATCCAAGTCATTTCAGGTAAAATTAGCCCACATATGCTGCCTTTAAATTTCTCCTCTTATGCAAACACCTGTGTCCGGACAGAGACGTGCTACAACCAAGCAACAGCTGCGCTAAGAGCGACCTGATCAAATTACTGCCCCACATCATGTTGCTCCGGCCTGGCCAGCGAACTCAGAGTTTAGAAACACAAGGACACTTAAAATATCGGCTCTAGGCGACGCAGCTAAACCTTTCTCCAAAATGACCTACATAACCAGGTTTTGAACCGCCAACGCTCTGGCCGTCCAATCAATCCATCTGATTCTTGTTATCGAAATGTATTTGCTTCACTATTTTGAGGTTAGAGGCTGCTGACGGTATACTTTACACGGTCTGCAATGGTGCTGATTCATACTTTGTGCAGGCAAAAATAGCCATAACCTACTGTAATCATATGAATCAAATGAATGCTATCGGGCTATATGCATCCACTCCTATAACATGAAAAGCTCTTGCATTGTAACCTGAGAAGGCTGACCCATCCCTTTTGTTTTTTCCCCAGTGTGGGACATCAACACTGAATATTGCTCCACGCAAAGACCGCTCCTGTTGTTCGTGCACCTCGCCACTCAGTGACATTTAGGGCTTCTGGCTATGAAAGAAAACCCTGATTTCAGGATCTGACTCATTTTATCATCTCATATGATGATAATACATTATTCAGTCAATCACGTCATCTCTTTGTCTAGAATGGGAAAAAAAATCCACTTGAAAAACACAGAGTGCCAGACTGCTGCGCGCTGCCAGCCTGTATTCAGAAATACAGTAGGTCTCTACAGGCCCGGCGCACATTCCTGCTGAAAAGACAAAGTACAATCCGCTACAACACGGGCTGTTTTCAGTAAGAAATATAATAGTGCAACACTTGCTCTCTATGTTGAGGTCTGATTCTGATTAAATAGGCTGTTAGACAGAAATGCGGGGGCTTGCAAAGCGCGCAGCTCCCCCACGGTTAGTGTGGGTCTCGATATGCCACCTGCAAATCAGGCGATGCAATCTATTCATATCCATCTATGCTGGTTTGAAATAATAATAATAAAAAAAAACACTTACACCACAAGTCTAGAGATGATCCAGGAGACCATTGCGCTGGGAAGGCGACAGGACGCGCTGTCTGTGGGGAGGAGTTTCCTCCAGATGACAGGCGCGTCCAGGCGGCTGCGTCTGGACGCACACAGGCGGCAACGTGATGCGGGATAAACAGTGAGCGGCCCGCGGCTCTTATCCATAGATGGCAGTGTTGCATTGCACAGACAACAGATACTCAACATGCCGGAGCGTACGGATCCTGAAGTCCACACGGGTGTCTAGATGTGTTGATTTTATTCAGGTTAATGAACAAGTTTGGGGCGCAGGAGCAAAATATCCCCCAATGATCATTTTGGGAGCGTGTATTCTGTAATAATACAATTAATGCTGCCTCCCAATTCTGTAGCGCTCAAAATGTCCAGAAGCGACCTCCTTCATGGAATAATAATACTGTAATACTACGGCCGACATGCGGTTGTATGAGTCATTTTGCGGTCATTTAAATAAATCATCTGCTTGGGATTATACTCACATTTTGCTCCAACATTTCAAATACCAATTTATCTACAGGTTAACTTGTTTTGTTTATGTCTAAACAACAGAGTATTATCCACCACACTGTGTCAGAGCCACAGGTAGCAACAAATGTTTCAGTCTGACCACTCTTCAAAAACTTAAAAGAAATTGATTTTGGAGGTTAAACAACTGTAAAGAAAAACAAGAGGACGGTTGATGTTTTTGCTCAAAAATATTACTGGAATAATCAATTAATACTGTGACCCATTAATCTGGTAATTATAATTTTTTTACACTTCATGTAAGTTAAATAATCAACCTCTTTAAACTAGATTTTGACATGCACAGATACAGGGCCCTAATGTTACTGTAGTGGACTCTATGGTGTAAAACCCAAGAAAAATGTACAATTAATCAAATGACCATAACTCGAGTCACACTGGTGAATTTGGGCCAGTTGCACAGTAGCTGATCCATCTTAAAACAATAAGCAAGGAGCAAAAATATTCCAGATTGTCATGACTGTAATTTTGCTCAAAGTGGAAATTTGAAGCCCGATTTCCATCTAGAGCTCAAACCTTATTTTAAATAAAAAGATCTCATAAAATGTTAAAGTGACTGAAGTGTGGATAAAATACCCGGGATATCGCCTGGCTTTGAAATCCTCATGCCGGGATCACAAACCTGAGAACACCTGCATTATGAGAGCTACAGAACCTCGGCTTTGTCCAGCCTTTCACATGCAAACTGAAGCCAGAGAACAGAGGCGAGGTTCGGTTACAGTCCAAGAAAGAAAGAACTGCCAGGGGAGGGCTGTGGCTGGCAGAAACCTGACCCTTTGCTCCATTTGAACAAAACACAAACAAACAAAAGAAAAAATTTAAAAAGCCTAAAAAAGTACATTTCTGCTTCTTTAAACAGAAAAAAAAGGCATGAATTAGTTTATCATAATTTGACTCCACATTTAGCTTCCACATTTAATTAGATAGACTGCAGTCTTTGGATTGGCCTCATTTAAGAGTTTAGTGTTTATATATAGTTTGTTTCTTTTAATCAAAGTGCCAATCACAGACAGCAGACACCAATCAAAGTGACATTTCATCTGCCAGACAGCATTAAATTGACTGTGTGCACTACAGTTTCTGATCTGCTGAGTGGGATTCTGCTAGCTGGCTGACTCACATTTCCCCAAAGGGCTACGCTAATGAGAAGAGTCCTAACAATTAGCATTTCCTGTGATGTTATAAAAAAAAAAATAGGTTAGTGTGATCAATACTACAGGCAGAAACAAGTTACTGGTAACTGTCACCTTTATTCGTAAAAGTTTTTTTTTCCTTTCTCCAATGACATAGAAAAAATATACACACAGTACGTCCACAGTACATACGTTCTGCACGAACCAACTTATTTCCTCTGCACGGTCCTGTCGAGGAGGGAGTCATCGCAGTGAACATGTAATGAGCTGAATCCCGATGTATAAAACGTCTTAAAGTAGTATGCGTGCATTTTTCTGATGAGTGTACTTAACGTGTACAGTTACATATACAACAAATATATTTTGAGCACTACACATAAGGAAAAGTGAACTCCACCCACCACCTCTAGTGTTTTGGATTTTGTAGGTTAATTCCAAGTAAACAGAACAACTGTTGCTTTAAAAAATAGTAATTTGATCTTAAGAGATTAAAGCTACAGCTGAATGGTCGTCTAGGATCAACAGTTAGTTTGGATCATAAATACCCAAATACCTCCACAGCCAGTCCACAATAACTTTGGACAGAAGAAGAAGATTACGATGAAGCACTGTAGGCACAGCAGGCTTTTCTTACTTACATTATGTACACCTTCTTACACTTCTGCTTGACTTTGGATAATAAAGACTTACCCAGGGTAACCCCTGATAATTATACACAAAAAAAGCAAAACCATATTTTCTTCTGGCTGAGTAAACCAGATGGCTAGAAAAAAAATTAACTGTCATAGCACAATGTTAACCCCAAACGATTATGTGAATTCATAACATGAAGCAACGAGGATGCTCAGCACTGTAACCCCTGCACCCGAATCATCTCTGTCCTTAATGGAGTGATCCATCCGACTTTGACAGGCAGAACAGTGGCAGTTCGCCTTAGCTCCTCAGGGCTGCCAATCTGGACTGCATCTCTTCAATGTCCTCCTCTGACTCTTCATCTGAAGCTGCAGTGGCTCCGACAGGCTCCGTATCAGGCAGGGCGTCTGTGACTTTGCTTGGCGCTTTTCCAAGGGCACCTGACAGAGGAAACAGAACCAGTCGTTACAGTATTTTAGACCCCCACCCCCCCCCCCCAAAAAACAAAACAAAAGCACAAAGCGTAAATGTGACAGTGAGCTGTCATTTACTTTGACAGATCTCTTTACCTGCTGTGATCTCAAAGAGGATCCTGTCAACTTCCTCCTCTGCTGCTTCCTCCATGTCCTCTCCATCTTCCATGCTCTCAAACGTGTCTTCCAGCATATCCTCAATGATACCAGCCTGCAAGGTGAATATGTGTGCACGATGGCAAGCTTTAGAAACATTCTTCTTTGAAAGAAATATGACAAGATTCAATACTGTTTTGTTCATCCCAAATGTGCAATTTCTTTGTCACAGCAAAGATAAATAAATAAATATCGTAAACGGGTGGAATAGTGTATAGCTCTGTTTTAGAAAATCTATTATGGTGGATCTAAAATAAATACAAATTTAACTAAAATATCAAACTCAACAAGACAAAATAAACAATTAAAATATCAAATGACATTAAATTGGAACAGTACAACAATATAATGGTAAACAGGGTGACTTCCGACCTTGGTCATCTCCTTTGATAGCTCCCTCATGGTGGCCTGGATCTCTGGGATTTTGACTAGATTCTGCATGGCTTTCATGACATCTGTGCTCTTCTGCAGGGCTCCGGCAACACGCGCCACAGCTAGAAACACACCAACAGATTTCCTCAATGGCAGAGCTGAGCACTGACAATCACAGAGCACGTTTTCTGATGGCATTAAGCGACTGAACACTGAATACGCTTCCCCCTCCCATCTACTGAACTGCCACACTCACCAAGCTGATTCTTCATGCTGAGAACTACAGAGTTCATCTGGGCTTTCGAAGCGTGAAGTTTTGTGATAGCTCGTTTGGACTGAATCATCTCCTTTGCAAGCACCACACACACATCTTTCTGTCCCTTTTTGGCAGCATCTTTGATGGATCGTTTAACTTTTTCTTGTTCTCTTTGAATATCTGAAACAAAAAGGGGTGTCACTGTCATTACACAGCCTATTTATCTAATCAGGTCTTTGACTACAGTACATTTATACAAAGCAAATCTGGCACCCCCTTAGGGAGTCTGCAACTAATGATTAATTTACATCTTCCTGACCACTAATTCACTGAGTTGCCACAGCAAATGCATCCTGTTCATACTAGATTTGTAACCCGCCTCCATTTCCTCCATTATCAGACATTTGGAAATAAGATGAATGCGATATGGAGCGAGTCTTACCTCGAATTTGTCTGTCAATCACTCTCATTTCCTTCCTGATTTTGTGATTCCACTCCCTGACCTGAAACAGCACATTACGTTACAACAACAACAATCCATCTTTACGTCCCGATCAGCTACAGGCTGTATGTAATGTTCGCATTAAAATAACGCAAAATGTCCAGCTGCTAATTTGTAACTGATCATCATGATGTCGGCGAAAGTGAGGACAATCAGGGTTTGTTTACATGAAGACTTACATTAGCACGTATGCTAAGTGGCGCTCTACTACCTAAACCACAAATCGGTTAATGAAGAGTGTATGCAAACGTGTCACGTTAAATACTGTAAAAATAACGTAGGCTAATGTCACAAGCTTGTTTTTAACAAAAATGTGAGTTGGCTACTGAAGTATCAACAGACTGGACGGACAACCCCTAGCTATCTGACAGCTAGCGTTAGCGAGGTTAGCTCAAGGCAATGTCTTTATTTTCTCTTTACTCCTAAAGACATGTCCTGGTCTCCACCGGTCAATACTCACTAGATCAGCTGGTGGTTTCTCCTGGGATTTCCCGAACAGTCCCATCGTAAGTACTGAGTTAAAAAGCAAGCTAACCTATCTGACTAAAACTAGCTGGCTAGCAGAGCTTGTTAAACTGTCACTTCCTGTTCTGGCTCAGGCTGAGTACAAACATGTGGAAACATTCGTGTCCTCAACAAGGAAACGAGGGGACAAGGACAAGTGTTCAAGTGAAGCTGAACATGAACGAGACTATCAGTAGTGACGTGTTCTTGGTTTGAACTATACCTATGAACCTATGTACATAGGTATAGTTCAAACCAACTATACCTATGTATGTGTATGGGTGTGCTGACTTTGTCAGCTTCTTGGCTAGCTATGGCATTCTTGTGCCAGCTACACTTGCTGATCAATATGGTTAGCAAATTTTTTTTCTTTATTTCATTTCAGTAAAATCTGCTAAAATCCAAAAGGGATGCTGAAAAATGTACCTATACCTCGCAGCCCTCTTGTAAGGATTTTATAGTTTAGATGCTCATTATAGAAAAGTCATAAAGTTGTATTAATGGTTTTGCAAATCTTCTCCCAGACACCTTAAGACCTTATCACCATGTACAGCATTAATCCTCTTCAAAATCAAATCCAGACTCTCTTCTAAGAGCCCCCTGTCTATTATATTCTGCTCTGATCTATTGTTTTTGTTTTTTTTTATTCTGTTCCTTTCACAGCTTTGTTTTTTGTGGTTATTTCCTGCTT